>VBVQ01004375.1:0-15023 GCA_011636635.1 Tetramorium simillimum | reverse complement strand
TATATATATATATATATATATATATATATATATATAAAAGCGACGGACGAGCCGATAGCGCGTCGGTAACGCAAAATACTATTCAATTAAGTACTGTCCCTAAAATATTTAATCAATCTAATCTTCTTTTTTTATAATCTTTCTACTATCGATTAGTATATTTCTGTAGTTAATCTTTCTGCGAATACTCGTATCTGTGTCACTTGATTCTCTCTCGCTCTCTTTCCCTCTTCCCTTTTCCGATACGCGATGTAAATATCTTTATTTGTACGTGAAGTTATGATCGTTTTCTCTTCTCTTCGCCGTTCTCCACGCGAAGAAGAGAACGCATATCTCGTGTCGCCGACGCATCTCGCGTTATCTCGTCCCAATAAGGATATATTGTATTTTGTAACGAAAAGTGAAACACGTGAGAGTACGATAAAGAATAACCGATAGTACGGTAAGAACAAGTAAAGCATACGAATTCTAAAGCTGATAGTTGTAGGGAATTGAACAACCATTGACGCCGTTGTTCAATACCGTAGTTCGTGGTCGTTGTCACTGTGAGTCGTCATTTCGTTCGTTTGCCCTTTTTTTAGTTTCCTTTTATAGACACGGTTAACGCGTCATGTACGATACTTGTCATTGTGGTCAAACGATCATCTGTCGCGAATCGCCCGTGCGGACTTGTTACTCGCGAGAAATGTAAATCAACGTCGGAGAATCGTGGATCCTCTTCCTCTGTCTAAATTATCGATTTTTCGCGTATTCGGGAAATTCAGAGATGGAACTTTTTCCTGTAATAATTCAATACGAATTTATACATAATTCACACTACGGAATTGATAAAAATTTTTAAATGTTATTCATTTACGTAGGACGAATTGAAGCTTCCATAAATTTAAGCTTAAAAAAACTTAATCGACCAACTATTCTAGCGAAACAAATATTGGTGTTTTATTTTCCATATCAACATTTACATTTGAAAAAAGCACAAAAGAATTGATTTTCTCTTTCGATGAAAGAAGAGGATTCACGATCGACTTTGTCGATAGCCTTCTAAGTCAATCGATTCTTCGACGTTTGTAGAACTCTTACAGTTAGTTATAACTAACAGGTAATAATTTTCGCGTATTCTAGATATAATATTGTAGTACGTTGAACTGTAAATATATATATATATTATTATTACTATTATGACGAGGGGAGAAAATAAAGATTCCCCATTACTACTGCCATTAAAACGCAACGCCGATATTTTAGGAGCGTTTTTGCGCCGTCACTCGAATGGCCATTGATCGTTTTTTTTTTCTTTTCGTAAGGAACAATTTCCGGCATACGATCGCTTCTTTCGATCGTCAATCAATCCGAGCACGGATCAGCGAGAGGGTAGAACTTTATGCAAATAATTTCTTCTCGAGACTCGGGCTAATTTCTTCCTGACCACAACGATCGGCGCTGATTGATCTATGCCGGATATTGTACGTGAGCGCTACTCGATTGAAAATCGTCCAGTGAACGCCGAAGCGTTAGACTCGAGGGAAATAAAGAGGCGTGCATTTAGTATCGTAGACTCGAGGAATTATTCTCCTAGCGAGGGAAAGCGAAACAAATCTATTCCGCACTAGGTCGTTAGGAAAACAACGCACACATTTTCTATGATAGAGCTATATATTTACTTGTTATAAAATGACATCGCGATTGGTAATATTCGCGTTGACGACGATTTTATAGCGAAGATGGCATTTAAACCCTAATTAATGCGGTGAGGTAGAGAGTTCTAATTTTACCCTTAGCTTCCGATGAACTGAAAAAATAAGGAAGCCAGTTTTAGCTAGCTTCTTTTTTCATCAAAATTTAATTACCCTGTAATTATTATATTTAATTATCATATATTTATTGCGACAGCGATAAAAAGCAGTAACGTCGTTTGAAATCAAATCAATTAAATAATAACAATCTGAATTTAATTGTAGTAATTAAAGTTGTAATTGTAGTAATTAATTGAGATAATAATAAAGACAATTTCATTTTTTCTGTCAGAATACAGAACACTAAAAAATTAAAAATTTTTTATTTAAGTAAATTTTGATTAAATACATATTTTGATATATTGATTTATTATTACGGTTCTATTACGCAAATTTTAATATTGCAAGAAAATCATTGATCAAATTTTTTAAATAAAGATACTTTAATATGATATTCTTTATCTGTTAAACATAAATTTATTTAGTTCTTAACGTTTTTAATAATCGTTTTTTTTTTCATAATTGATGTGCAGCCTTGAATCTCCCATTAGAATCCCTTAAAAAGATTTGAATTTTATTCTCTAAAACTGGTGAAATAATTAAAAGAATTTATGTGCTGACATTATGTATAAAACAGCTTAGGTTTTAAATTTTATGCAATTCTTAATATTTCTAATTTTTCTAAGAATCTCCTTAATAGAAATGAATTTGCTGTTGAGATACTTACGAGTTGAATACAATTTACATACATTTAATAAATATAATGATCATATTTAATAAATTGAAAAGATAGTTTAATTTTGTACATTAAAGTATTAGTTTTTTCCAGTTTGCAAAAGTTTCCAATTTTAGTAATACTAATTTGTCAGTAATTTTTCTTATTGTCACCGTTAACAATAAAATGATTAATGAAAAGCAATGGAGTGGTAAATAACGTCCTGCAAACATACATCGTCGATTGCGAAAATCACGTCGATGTGATCGAGATATTCGATCAGTAGGATGGTCTTAGATTACGAATCAAGAGTGAATAAAAGATATCTAGAGCGAATGGAGTCTGCGTATTTAGATAATAAACTATTTAACAGGATAATAAACTATTTAACAGGATTAAGATGTAAATACCGTGTAAATAACGAAATGTAGCGGTAAGTAAAAGTTATAAACGATGGAGCCCTTTTTTACGATTTTCAGATAAAATCGGTACTTTTCCAACAAATTGTATGGGGCTTTTTAATACATTATACTCATTGTAACACATTACTATGTGTGTCATTTCACAATTTTTTAAATAATTTTAATCCTTTGTTATCCATAATAATGTATTCAATCTTCAGTCTTCCGATTAAAATAATGACAAAAAAATTTTTTTATTAAGAAATAATGACTGATAAGATTTCAGAATTTAATAATTTAATAAATTTAATAATAAATTTCATAATTTATAATAAGTTATGTATTCACTAATTGTTCTTAATACTAAATTACGTGATTTTATTAAATGAATAATTATCCTCCAAATTATTATTCATTAAATTTTAGTAAATAATTAATTCACAATCTTTATATCGTTATAAAAATCTTTACAAATATATAAAAATTCTTTTGAACAATAGAAAGTTGTTTATATATTTACATAAAACTTGGATTTTATCAAAGTAACAATTAAAATGCCAATAACGTAAGTCAATGAAAGAATCGTGAAAGAAATGCGTAAGAGACAAATACAATATACCTTTTTATTTATCATAATCCTTCATGTATGGAATTCTCGTGTAATCGCGGTGCATTATTAATTTTTTCGTTATAATAACTACTTCGTTTTGCCTTCCTGCATTATTTACGACATTTACGTCTATATAAAATTTACAAGAGATATATCGTTTAAAAAATGTTCGCGCAATTCTTTTCAATTATCCCATTTCCAACAGTAATTCGTGACTGATGCCCGATACAGGATTATTGAAAATTCGAGCGCCATTAATTAGCGTTTGGTCACGATGAAAAGAGCGTGGAATTATCTCAACGCTAGCGTACTACAAAGCACCGAACAGTACGGCATTAAATGCACCGAACTCGCTATATTCAGGGGAAAGAAAAAAAGAAAAGCGCAGAGAGGCATGACCAAATATAACGAACGAGAACGTATCTTTTTTTGACGTATGAAACGTGTTTGAAACGAATGTGAAATTAAAAGCCGATTAATTCAATGAAATCGCGCTTATTTATTTGAAATTGCGCACAAAATGTTAACAATTCGTATTTTATCGTGCCGATGTGTATGTGCGATCGTTTTAGATTGTCGACAATGCGCTCACACGCAACACCGATAATAATGCGTCTGATAAAATCGAGTGAATTGTATAAAGACAATAAACGATCGATATCTTTTCCAAGCAATTAATTGAAGGGATTATTTAAGAAATAAGCTATATCTTTTAAAATGAATCTTTCAGAAATAAACGAAGACATTTATTTGTGTTAATATTAAGTGAGTTATCTTTGTAATAATTAATATCTTAAAAAAATTACATTGTTTTAATTTACAGATTTTTTTTAAGATTCTATCGATTACATCGATTTAGAATATATACATTTTAAATTATAATGGTCGTAGTAAAATTGTGAAAAAAATATTCACATAATTCATGCTTTATTAGAAATAGATATGTCTCGTTTCAAAAATAATCCCTACAATATGAGAGATCGGAAAATAAAGACATTTTTAGAATAATTCTCGTATACCGAGAAATTTTATTTGCAAACAGATGAACGCGCATTTAGCGCCAAATGCGCTGGGTTCAACGAGATTCTCGCGTAATTCAAACATAAGATGAAAACTGTGCAGCCACAGTTAGTGTTAGAGACTAATACGTTAGAATTAGACGACTGTCTAATTCTTAATGTCACTTGTTCGAGTGTGAGGATATATTACTCAATATAAACGTGAGGTGAGAAACGGGCGGCTGCATTTAGCGTTAAAGGTGCGTATTTGTAAAGTCGCGCATTATGCACATACGATGCAGGAGGAGTCGCATTTAGCGCTAAATGCATTTTGTAAAAAGTGGGTTGGACGTCGCCGAAGTATAATAAAATCGGCGCTGCGCAGTTCTGCGATTTTAACTCGTCTCTCGAAGGGAATTTCGACATGCGCGAAGTGGACTTCGCGGTGCGCTTGAGACGTCGATTTTAATATCGGGCGAATTTAATATCCAATTCCGATCCCCCGATCGACGATAAATCATCGCTTCCGACCCTCGAACTGCGTATTTGATGATAGCTTGCGAATACCGTACTAAACGCATTTAACGAGTTAGGCTAAAGGCGAGGAGAGTAAGGACGGTACGGCTAGATTATTGTAACGATAACATAGTGTGTTATAAAATGAGCGTACCGTATAGCAATATAGAGCGCCGTTAACGTGAACGAGAACGGGGGAGCTTACGGTAAACATTGGAAAAAAAATAATTACCACCGTTAGATACGATTATTATGTATATCGTTTGTTAAATATGTACCTACTAACTAATTATATACTAACAACCGTCGTTCTAAGGCTACACGATATAAGGACGAGATTCTTGTTGCTTGGTTTTGTAATCATGCTTGACAAAAGCATACGGAGAAATAAAACTTGTTGTCGTAGAAAAGTTCCCGCAGTTCCTTTTCGCGTGCCAACTGCCGCATGCGAATTGCGAGTGCGATTCGATGATTACACGGGCGCACGGGACGTACCCTTCATCCCCCATTGCGCCCGACAGATCTCACAATTTTTCATATCGATTTCTCCGTCGAATTGTTCGCCGTTAACCACTCCTGCACTTCCGGTAGGGATTCCTTTAACCACTTTATCGCGAATTTAGCATGAGCTTCGACCATCGCCATGGTATATCCTACGACCTTTACGCTTTCGAGATTATCCTCGCTGAAAGTCTGAAACTAAAGGATCAAATAAACATTAAAATTGCACAATTACAATTGATAATATTCGAAAAGATTAATTTTTTTCATTTCTTTCATGTAATGCAGTATAAAACAGAAAAACGTAGAAGGTATAAAGACAAAAATTATAATGAAGCTATTTATTATTAATTATCTTATTGTCTTAAGATAAATTATTATTCTTACGCGCAACACTAAATCGTACTTACGTCTTCAAAGTCTTCCTCGCTGATCAAGCCATTTGTCATCGCCAATGCAAAAGCTTTCAAGATCGGACGAGATTTGGAAAATCTAAACAGACATAAGAGAACATCGTAATCTGCTTATAAGTTTGACGAAGAGATAAGAAGGTTGCAAAGTACCTCGTGACGATAACCTCCCAATTATTTTGCACGAACTTGGAAGCGATTTGCGCAGCGACCGGATTTTGCGGAAAACTTCTTAAGATCCTTTGCGTCTCGTCCTCATCGTACATTTTCCCTTCGAGAAGCTCGCTAAGTATCCTAACATACATTAACATAAATTATATACCTGCAAACATATGTTGCTAAACATATTTTATATCTTTACAGGATATTTAAAAAAATTGTTATCAATGTTTTATCTCAATATTTTAGGCTTTTTCTTGAATCGGTGTGTAGAGAGTCTGTTTCTTTTCATTTTTAATTTTGTTAACATATTTTTCGCACTTTTTAACTTTAATTTTAAATGTTTTAATTAGGAATTAAATTAACTTAAAAATAAAGAAAAGCTCTATTTTCTATCTACTATTTTTAGAAAATTATAAATTTCTATTTTCAAATAGAAATTAAAGCAACAAAAATTTAATTTACTATTTATTACTAATAATTTCTACTTACGATTGCAGAATCCATGGCGTTTGAAAGCATGAAAACGCTGATAGAATGCGATTCTTTTCATCTCCATCTGCGGTGGAGTTTACCTTCTCAACGAAGTAATTCCACTCGTTTCGCGTGCCGTATCGTGCGATCGTACAATACATCACTTCGCGCGCGTATGCCGGTACACTAAAACGATCAACGTTCAGTCTTTAAAATAAATTATGAAACCAAAACGACATTATTCTTTCAAGAATGAAAATTGAGCTGAAAATATCATCATATAAAAATTACTTTTTCTATTTTTTTTTTATGTTATCCGCGTTTTGATTAATATTGTCACTAAAGTAGGATTAATATTTTTTTCAACATCTTATTATAGAAGCTTCTTATTAAATATTACTCATTGTACATTGCAGGAATAGATAATAACATTGTGGATTAAAAAATGATATATATGTTTCGTGTAACTGCAAAGAAAAAAATTACAGCAGTATTTTTATCAAACTACATATCAAATTTTGAAATAATTTAATGACAGATAAAGCAAATTTTCTATCGACGATAACGTTAATGAAAATGTAGTTCCCATTTTTAGAAAGATGAGCAAAAACGTATAGTATATTATTAGAATTCTATTGTATTTAGATAACAAAATTTTGAAATGATATGAAAGAAATGATTTGTACTTATAAAGATTCTAAATTAAGCCACATATATCGTCATTGTCTGAAAATCATATGTAGATAGGAACGGCTTTGAATGGCAAATTAGACATCTTTATCGAACTTACACTTCGTCCGCATCGGTCGAGTGGTCCTTCAATTTCGCAAAATGATTCCTGGCCCACTCAAGGCATTCCGCATTCTCGAACGCGCACGCTATCGTAAGAGCAGTCAAAGTTAATCGTGATCCCTCATCGACTTTCCATCCCACGTCCGAGTATAATTTCGAAGTAAACTTTAATGTAAATTCCTGCAATAAAGAAGTATATTCGTTAAGTTATTTCATTTTTTATTGCTCCAGTAAAAAGATTTAAAAAAATAAAATATTAAATATGAATTTTTCTTAAACTTCTTTTCAATAGTTTTGCAACGCCAATTTTTATTTTTGTATTAAATATTATATTCACATCATATACTTTTAATTAAATTATTCTTGACTATTATTGTATCTTTATCTTACAACTAGAATTTTTTTTCACAAAATATAAACATTGAATATATTCTACAAACCTAACTTTCTAAATGTCAATTAAATATAAATAATTTGTCTAAACTTCTTTAGACTAATATTCTTTTATGTTCTAATATGTCCGTTTTTCTTCATACTATGCTACCTGAAAGTCGCTAAAACCAGATGTTTCGTAAAGAAGACCGTTCAACTTCAGCAGATGACGCATCAAAGCACCCCAGGGAGCGTAGTGCCGTTCCTTCATTTGCATATATTTAATAAAGTCGAAAGCGGTCGCGTATTTCGTCAAGCCGACCGAAGCGAGTCCGAGCACATCGTCGATGAGAGACGCCCTGGTTTCAGGCGGAAGGGCCTCGTGATTTTCCTCGAGGGCCTGTGTCAGGAGCTTCCAATTTTCCTCGTCATAGTGCACACGGTAATAACCTTGAAAGCAATTAATAACGATAGAGCGGACACTTGCATCCTGCTTTGCAATTTCATTAAATTGGAGGATATTAGAATTAATGTGTCATTTTCTCGCCAAGAAGTAATTTTGCGTATGAGTAAAATTTAAAAATCATTTGTTTTAAAAACTGCAAAATTATAATATTAAAAATAATTTTTAAAAATAAGAAAATATTAGAAATTGATTAAAGTAAAAAGTAAAATAAATATTTCTCATTTTATTAGACAATATAAATTACCTATGAATATTTATAAATATTCACATAAATTCAATTTTATTTATTACCCGTTACATTGTATTAACAATTTTATTTAAAATGATAAAACTTGCAATTGTTTTACTTCATCTCTTACTCTTGCTCTCATTATTGGAAAAAATATACAACATTAATAATTTCATACATAATAGTATAAAAAAATTATTAGAATTTTTCTAATTCTGATAAAAACATTTCAATTATTCGTAGCCAAAAAATGCATTTTTTCAAAGGAATAATTATGTAGCTAACCTGTTTTATTCACATTAAACACAAGCCACGAATCTTGAGCGCCAACATTATGCACCACCATCTCCGCTTCGGAATGCAACCACGTTTTTGTCGGAGATGACCAATCATTGCTCGTTTTGTTAATATAGTCAAGCGGTACGTACCACGTCGGTTGAGTGTCAGATGATTGATCGTACGTAAATCTTTGCTGTGCAACATATAATATAATTCATGATAATAAATATAATACTTTATACCTCGAGAAAAACATATTGATGGATACCGATACAAATTACGATATTCTCATAGGAGACTAAATATGCAGTAATATTTAAACCGCACCTGTCGAACGATAGCGGTGCCTTCCTTGTACTTCCTCATGATGCTGATGATCGGATATCCGCGATGAGAAATCCAAGAGTTCATTACTTCGGACAACGTGATTTCCACGGGTAAACCGATAGTTTCTTCCGCCATCGCCTCCCAGAAATCGTCCACGTTCGCTGTCGAGTAGTTCCTAAAATAAATATTAATTTGTGAAAATTTCAGTCTTCTTCTGTAACAAAAGGTGGAGTACTATTAATGCATCCCTTGTATATGTCACGCGACAAGATAACTTTATACATCCGTACGACATTGCGATATTCAATGCCAACGAAATATGTACATATATCGTACATGATAGGTGCACTTATGTAACGAGTCCGATAAAGAAGCATGAGAAATAATGGTCGGCAGTTCGTGACATTCAACGACTGGCATTACCATAAAGCCAGCGGGATAACTCGCTGTAAAACGCGTCGATTATCGTTTCGATGACTGAATCACGCTGTCGCACGAGCGAACGGCCGAGCGAGTGATATAAACGTCGATGTCGGGATTACACGATTAATGAACGAACGACGGCCCGGTCGGAGAATAAAACGATGATAATGTGATATACCCACCACCTCGCTATGAATTTCCGGTAGCCGTTCCTAAAGGCGGTATCGTTTATCACACCATGCAACATGCGAATCAAGCATGCACCTACAAGAAGCAGTCAGAATGCAGAATCACATTATGCAGCGTTACGAGAGCGTATATTCGATACTGCCTTTCGAGTAAAGCTGAGATTATTCGACGATATTTCATATATTCGCATGTTTAAGAGATACATTGATTCCATCTTGAATGCTTGTCGAATATTAAAAGGAAAACCAGCTAAAAAGCAATATAAACTTTTTAATTAACTGCAAAATCATTTGATGCTAAAGTATGTAATACAAATTTTAGATAAATATTAATATACAGATATTTGTGTACTTGTAATATAATATTCAACTATTTAATATTTATTCGTAGCATTCACGAATATTAAAGTGTTGAAATGATCACAGCTCTACTTTCAAGTGTCGATCCAGCTAATATTGAAAGTAAAATATTAATGCCAATATTATTCAGAAGTAAAATATTAATAATTTAGAATTATCCTAGGCACTGTTTGAGGAAGAAATAACTTTACCTTTCTTATGTCGAGCATTATCGTCCGAAAAATCCAGATGGGCAGGATTGACATTCGATTGCAGCGGCTTCGAAACGCTGTAGCTATCTTCTTCCATGGCATCCCATTGCACATTAGCGAGGAAGGCATGACTGGAACCCAGTGACGAATCTATCTGAAAATAGAATCTCATAAAAATTTTTGCTTTTCTTGAAGAATGATATTGTTCCTATCAAATGTATGTGTGTGTTTTACGTTTAAATGTTCTTCAATTTAAGAATTTTACAATTTTGCACCATGTAAATAAAATTCTTTTTTTTAAATTACTCGTGTTATGTTTTTAAAATAATTAATATAGGATTTAATATTAACTTTAAAAGTACATAATTTTATTATAATTTAACATATGTTTCAGCACAAAATACTGTTTGTCGGACGTCAGCATGCACTTTTAGAGTTAATGGATGTTGCAAATATTATTCCAATTATGTGCCTTCTCGATCATCGCGTGTCGCAAATAGAGAGTGGTGCCTTCAAGTAGCCAAACGTCCGTCCAGTTCTTCATGTTCACGACACCGCCCAGCCATTGTTCTCCTATCAGACTTATCAGAGCGCTTAACGCGTCCGTCTTCGTGACCATGGGAGATCGATCCGCGACGTAGAAGAACGATTGCCTTGAAAACAATTTAGCTCGATATAATGCATTATCAAACGTAGAATAATCTTAGAATATGAATCTAGAAATATATTTAAATCGCGATTTTTTTAATATAAATAGCAAGTATATTTTAAGAATCTTAAATAAATTAAAATACTTTTATATAATTCTTAAATCAATTAAAAATTATTTAAACGATATTTTCTGCCAAATCTTGTTTAAATGTAAGGCAAAATTTTCCTCCGTTGTCACATTTTATTACGATTCAAAAATATTTTACATTTAATATTTTATTGGCACTGCATCCTAAATTAAAAATTAAAATTAAGATTTGACTCATCAAAATTTATTTAAAATTAATGCATTAAAAAATTAAATTTTATTATCAATCTGAACTTTATAAGAAAGTTATAATTTTCTCTAACGAAATAAAGTAATCTAATTATTGTTGTAAATGAAATAATTTTGAGAGATCTCTCTTACTTCAATGATATCAATCCCAGACTTCCGGCGTTATCGACGATTCGCGACGGTAATGCGACGATATCCAATTTTGGTTGCAGATAAGACATCGAGAATATGTCGTACAACTGTGTAACAATTTGGTCGAATTTATCGAGAAGGTAAATGCCCCGTGATCGCTTCTTCGGATCGCCCCAGAAAATCACCCCTGTCGCGTTATCAAGCCCCGTTCTCGTCTCGCCCAACGACTCAACCTCTCCCATTATGAAAGCCAAATTGTAAGGCGAGAGCAACGGGGTATCGCTGAAGGTGTCGCTCACTCGATCATCCGATCTTGAAAGATACAGGTCACACATTTCTTCAATCCATAAAAATCACATAGGTATATAGGAAGCAAAATATAAAAGAATAATGACACGAAAAATCTCATTATATTATTGTAATAGAATCAATATTTTAATTTTTTTTAAATCTTATTTTAATAATTCGTATTACCTTTTAGGTGCATTCCTTAATTTAAAATTTAAAAAAATCAAATTGTAAATTGATCGAAGATAATAAAATCCGACATGTTTCAAAATTACCAAGTAGGAATGATAAAAATTGCAAGTTTTTCTATTTTTCGTTTCATATGTGTTTTTCACTTGGAAGAATACAATTGAGAAAACAATAGCGAAACTGTCCAGTTTCGCTATTTCAAACCGATATGATCTTTTAAGCACGCAAACGTTGACACAGCTGCAATTAACATTATGAAATACGTACATGTCTTTAGAGTTATTGAGAGGCATGTTCGACAGGACTCTCGCTTCGCGTGGACGTGCCACGGACAACGAGAAGACAGCCTTGAGATTCACGTCATCGAAGATAGGTAAAAGATGCGAAGCTCCCAGAGGTTTGAACCGCGTTCCGATTAATCTATTAAAAATATATGTAAAACTATTCAAAAATTTGTGCAAAAACTTCTATTAAGCTAAACATATTTCAAGAATATCTAAATTAAAGTATAAATATCTAAATTAAAGATATCCAACTACGATAATTATACTTGAGAAAAGATTTCTTAATAAACATTCACGCGATTAATATTAAACATACTAAAAGTGAAAAGTTTTAACACAAAACAAGCAAAAAAGAAATATGTCAGCTATAAAAACACATTTTTATAATTTTTATATTATCTCAAAGGAATATTAAAATAATATTTCTAAAATACCGAACTTCTAGACAATTTCTTTCGTAATTTGATTAGTATTATGAGTGATTGTATCCTTTGCTTTAAAGCTAATGTACTCGGCAATTAGTTAATTGATTTTCTTTGTTGCTATAATTACAAAGAAGAAACTCACTTCCCTTCGCCGGACTCGCTGAAGTTCACCGAGTAAATCGCCTTTCCATCAAATGCAATCTCGTAATCGATCTCCAAGCTGTACGTTCCCGGATTCACGGCGACGGCCGGATATATCACATGTAATCCGTTATTAGCATCTACCTCATATCGCTGAATCTCCACATCGGTTACGCTTGTGTTACCGGAAGCTACCGTAGACGTCACCGGTCCGGACATCGTCGCGTTCGTAGTAGATTCCATGATTTTCTCGTCGGGCACGGACGAGCTTTCGTTTGTCAAAGGGGAAGTTTCGTTACTCAAAACTGTCGCATTTCCCAGTGGGGATTCCGTAACAATAACACGCGTTGTTTGATTTTCCCATGTTTGATTTTGCGGAGATGACATCACAGTAGGAGCCAGAGTGGTAGCATTATCTGAACGTTGAACAGACCGTTGTCCGACATTAAATATAATCGATTATATAATTTTTTTAATGACACACGAAAGTTTTATATTTAAATTCTAAAGTGGTCATTTAATTATATTTAGCTTCTTTATACAAACTGAAATGAAAATGAAACTAGATTTAACCAGCTGAATTACGTAACGTTTAAAGCAGTGAGAATAAAATTATTTCTCCTTTTATTTTAGAATTTATCGCGAAGGTTACGCAATTGACCACCTGCACGCTATTATACTAGATATTGTCACAGCTGCAAGCTAGTCGTCGTCTTATCGCGCATAATTCGCTACCAGAAATCTGTTGCTTTGTTAAACCGTACATTAACCCGTTGTCTTATAATGACAAGTTACACTCACGGTGTAGATTGTAATCCAAATGAAACAGGCACGATTCGTATTCGTGACATAGATTACGATTTAAATCTAACAAGCACTAATCTCGCTTACAACACCTACGTGATAAGAACTTTTCCATACATTTAACATATATTTAAAAAATAATTTAAGGCGACTAGTTAGTCATTATATAATAATAACCGGATAAAATTGAATTATTTGAACATAATTGATTTCTCACTCAATTAACTCTTTTATGTATTTTTTTTATCATGTATTTTATATATCGACCGAGGTATTTTTTTCTTGTCACAATCCAAAAAGCAGAAAATAATTTCGATAAGGAATATTGACGGGTAGTCTATACGACATTTCCGAAGGAAATACCAGTGTTCGCCTGGCCGCCTTTATCGTCATCTTCACGTCTCCTACGCCTTCTTTTTGCTCGCGCGCCGTTCTCTTCTATGAGCGACAGCTTGTAACGCGTCGCCGTGATGTTTCTCGCATTCAGAGACAATTTGTTTAATGGCGTTGTGTCGTCCACACGAAATTCGATGACAACTCGTCCTTTCAACTTCGATGTCACGTTGACGTCATTCGACAGCGTCAACTCGAGACTGTACTTCAAAGGGTGAACGAAAGGTGATATCGAAGCCATAATGGTATCATCCCCTTCCTCCACCTCGTCCTCAATAAGAGCTGATGGATCGTATATCTAATTAACAAAAAGCGCGGCGCTTGAGAAAAATTATTATTACTAGTAACATTAAAATAATGTGTTACGTTCCATTTCGTTGCATTCTAAAGCTATAAATGTAAAACAGTACTAATTTATTAAACTAAATTTGATAAAAAGACACTAATAATATTATAAAATAATAATAATTTATTTTATATATGGATAGAGTCTTGAATAAAATAATGATTTTAATCCACAATTTGAAGAAATGGATCTGCAAATGAAGGAAGTTTTTATTTATGGTTTTAATCGGTCCCCTCCAAAGTATTGCGTTTAAAATTGCTAAAATAAAATATCAATACTGCGAGCATGGTACTAAATTATTAATAATGACAAATACTTATAATAGTCCACGTTTATTACAATGAATCACTTACTCTCGCTTTGGGCATCGTACCGAGATTCCATCCGATCAGACCGGCGACGACCACAACAATCAAGAATAGAACAATAAAGGAAAGAATCTTTTTGTACGTTAAAAACCAGCCACCCTTTCGTTCATGAACAATTTCCTCGCAAGGTGGAGGCAGCGCGGTGTTACCTTCATATGTCTGCATCATGCAGTCAGCTGAAAGGGTTAGAGCTAAAAAGATGCGTATATTTATTGTCATATTCAATATTTATGCCTATTGTTCTTTCTTAATAGGCATAAATTAACATTTTCGAATTGATCGTTAATGGTGCCGAAGTAACAAGCTATTTGACAGGTTATAAATATTACAAGTTATTCAATATTATTTCTGTGCTCTAAATTGAGAATATGATTTTTCTTCTTGATTGGTAAATTAAAGAACTTAAAAGAAACCGTTTTAGTGAGATGCATCATTTTTTTTTGCTATCAAATATTTAATAAATAAAAATTAAAATTTTTAAGATATTAAAGTCTTATCTTCAAAAATTATCTCCTAATATT
>VBVQ01004374.1:0-15028 GCA_011636635.1 Tetramorium simillimum | reverse complement strand
GTACTAGTATATAATTTTTAATTACTTATAATATTTCATTTCATTATTTCCTTATGATGACTTTATAAATCTTTCGTCTTCATAAATGATTGATTATATGATATCTTTAGTAAAATCATTCTTAACCTGGATAAACAAAACTATCATCCAAATAAGAATCTTTGTTGTAATTTACATATCAAATATGGGTATCATGGTAAAAAATCAATGTATTAAAATAATATAAAATTAAAACGAAACAATCTAGATATCTACATGATTTAGACCAAATAAAGAAATTTCTATGATAAATCTACGAGAGGATACGTATTACAAGTTCATATAAACTACTACAAATATTGGAAGAATAAATTTTATTTTATCAATAGAAATTCGTAGATCAAAGAAAAAGAGAGATAATTTTAAAAGATCTTATATATGAGTTCAAATATATTAAAAAGTAAAAGAGTTGAACACTATTAAAAAAGTTTCACAAAAAACTCAGAAAAAGTATTGTTCCTCCAAGTATATTACATCATGAAGCTTGTTTTTTTTCTTTGCTAATATATGCAGGTATAATGGATAATAATAAAGCAGTCAACATCAATGCTGCTTATCGCATTAGCCAATGAGCTTTTTATAATCGCTCGCAAATTGGATAATATCGCGCGCATTATACATGTTTTTGTCGCGCGTCAGTCGTCGAGAAATTACCCTTTCTCGGCGCGCTTACTGATTTCTACATTATTTCACGAATTGTAGCGCGTAAGAAGATTACGATTTACGTAAAATCGTAGACGAAGGCACACTATGTGGCAACTATCGTCCACTTCTTAATGCTAGCGAGATTCATGCGCCGACCAGTACGTGTATCGATGGAGCAGCATTACATCTGACGCGGTATGCGTTTCTCCGTTTACGCAACAATTGCCCTCCAGCGTTTTGCGCGAAGAATGAAGGATTTGCATGCGAACTATGTGGGCATTACGGTTTCATAAGGTCATCCGCCGGCAGAGACTTCTCGCACTCTCAACGGAACTCGGTCGATTTCTTTCCTATCGTGCAACGGAGTCATCTGCCGCTCACTCGTAGACCCTGTCCGCGCTTTTGCAAAATCGATTCGCAATAATCGCAATAATTCACGATCGAGGCTAATTTAAAAGGAAAAAAATTAACGGGTGCGCATAAAGCGCGATGCGACGCAAAGTTAAATACTCCGTTGCGTAAGATCCAAGCGTTTTATAAATCTCGCCATAAATAATTGTTGTGATATAAAGTTTGCTATGGCTTAACGCATACATGGCGCATACATTTTTCTGTTAATTTATCGCTCTTCCCGGTATATTATGATCTCTCCTGTAAAGTAACGAATAGTGCCGACTCATTAACCCGTCCGCCTGCCATTCCGAAGGTTGTAAACGTAGCAATAAATTACCTCTTACTTACAAGTTTTTAAAATATCATAATCATGCTCTATCATAGTTTACAGCACGTGCTCGTATATGTCCTAATTAATAAAAATAATAGTTTCTATAATAATGTCTTCCTCATGATAAAGTTTTTCACTTGTAAGTGGATCGTATAAAAATTTATCGATTTTTACAAAAAGTAATTAAACATTATATAAATATAATAAATATTTCGATCTCTTTCTCTTTCAACATATTCCATTTAAAAACTGATTTATGTCACATATACAGGATGAAAGACGTTTTAATGCTTCTATTTAAATATCATTTTTTTATTGTGTAACTCATGTAAAAATTAAGAAAAATCTAATACACTTAGTCGGATTTGTCTCGACAAATCTTACAACTTTTGTTAAAAAGAAAAGGTTTCCATTTAAGAAAAGTAGATTAATGAAAGTAAATTAATTTCCCGAAAGTGGTGGAATTTATAAACAAATTGATACCGCTGTCTTATATTCCTTAAAAAGTCAAACAACTTTTGTATGAAAAAATTTTTTTTATAAAAAGCATAAGAAAAAAGATATTTAGGTGGCGACATTGAAATGGCTTACCCTGTATATATGAGAACGAATATTTAATAACTTTCTACAGAATATTGTAAAATTAATTATATTCAATTATATATATTGATAGCTTGCAAGTATTGCTAGATGCGCAATTGTTAAATTCTGTCGATAAATTACACGATGCATTTAATTAATGCTACTGTTGAATGAATGACGATTAAATTACAGACTAAGAACTTTTCAATTTGTAGCAAGACAAATAATTGTTGTACAGAAAAAAATACATATATTCCCTTTTCATTAAAATTGGATCATAAGTCTCTTTCATTGAGCTTCGGGATTATTTTTCATGTGTATGTACTGAATAATCTGTAATACTCACAGAATCTTTTTCAAACACAGCTATGAATTTTGTAAAATTTATAAATTTATGAAATAAATTGAAATTTGATGAAATATGAAATAAAAAGAAATCGTCACTCACAGCGGACCTTTAAATTTCGCAAAAATTAAATATCCGTCAATTGAGAAAGCTGAACACATTGCCTTGAAAAAATTAATGAATTTTTTTCATAAATATTTACTTCCAGCATTTTTAGTTAGCATCTTATCTCAATAAAACATATTTTCGATCATTATTTATTTTTAAAGTATGAATCGTAGATCTTATCAAATTTTATATTTTGATAAATAGGTGCTTAAAAAGTACTTTATAAAGTACAAATTTATACGTTTAGATTTTCGTTAACGAAATTATTGAAATCAACAGTCTTATATAGAAAGATGAGACTTCCAATATATACGATTATTCGAATATACCAAATTAGTATCTCTTCTTCATGTCCTTTCACGTACATTTATCGACCTTTGACCTCCGACGATGAAACCCGATTCTATTTAAGGATCCCCAGCGGCCGTGTGTCACGGTGACCAGCTTCGTCACTTATGTATGAGAGAAAGACAATCACTCGTAACGGTCTCGTGATGTAAGATCACGCGCGCAATCTTCGGATTTCCACGCGCAAAACTCCGATAAGATCGCTCGCTTTGTTACATACAAGGAGAGTCGTTCATTATCGCGTGCACGCAGTCCATTATGGTATTCCGCGCCGGAATGTCGCGAATGAACTTTCACCAGGGAGAGTGCTGCTGGACTTCCGATGACGCGTCGACACCTTTTCCAGAGGCAGACGCGCTTTTGAATCGATAATATCGGGGTAAGAGAGAGCATTTCCGGCGCGCGACGGACTTGATCGATTTTCAATCGGGCGCGAGAGAGAACCGTGTCGGCCGGATTTGCACCCGGATAAGTAATTTTTAAGTCAGAAGCGTGGGATTATCATCGGGGAACTTGATCGTCCGACGACGTATTTAAAATTTGTTTCTCTCGTGTATCTAAAAATGTTTCTCAGCGATGCTAACGAGTAGAATAATAAAATTGCGTATATACAAACACAAAAAATTATGTCTATCGCGGGACTCGCGCAATGTAACTAAAATTTTTATTTATAAAAAATTAATATTTTTAGACTTACATTACGCGAGTCCCGCGATAGACATAATTTTTTGTGTTTGTATATACACAATTTTATTATTCTACTCGTTAGCATCGCTGAGAAACATTTTTAGATACACGAGAGAAACAAATTTTAAATACAAGAGGGGGTGGTAGTGCCGCCTTGGTTTTTCAGGCCATTTTTCCCATATTGCAAAAATACTGTATTTCGGGAAACGAATCGAACCTCCTTCGCGTTCGGCTCGAGCTAGCTTTGTCCAAGCTAGATCTTTGAGATAGAGAACTTGATATGTGCAGACTTTTAATTATTTTTATTTCATGGTTAATATTAATCGTACTCGCTTTTTTTTGACCGAGTTAACAAAATATGATAATTGATCATGAAAATAAATTTAATGCATAGATATCTCCCGATATTATCTAAAACTTAATATTTAATAATTAATTATAAAAAATATTAAAAATTAATTGCGTAAGTTGAACAAGTTTTACTATCTCTCAACAAATCTTATAAAATTTTATTTATTATAACTTCCTTATTTATTGAAATTTTTAATCTGAATGACATTAAAAAAATCTATAATACCTATGTAAAATATCACAAAATGATTCTAAATATAACTTGTATGGAAAATTTTAAACAAAAGAGCAGGAAAAATATGTCAAAATAATGAATGTATTCTGTTGCGGCAGTTAAGAGGGAAAAAAAAGAGATAGAGAGTGCATATGATAATTACTTAATCCTTAAAGGTTATCATGAAATTTTGGCCTATGCGAATTTTGTTTTAATATTATTAAAAAATGTAACGACTGGTAACACTAATTTTTTAAGTAGTTCTTTAGGCTATCAGTAATGATAATTATATAAAAACAGATCAGTTCTCTCACATACTTGGCACGTAACAAAGTTGGCTTATGTCCATTTCAACCAATGCAGATTAACTTTAATCTCAGTTTAATTTACTGTTCATCTTTTTCTAATTCTTAGGACTAAAAGAGATAGAAAGTAAGTTAAACCGAGTAAAGTTAATCTGCATCGGTAGAAATAGACATTAGAGTGATATTTCACCCATAATAGCCTTTAAGGGTTAACTTTCTTGAAAAATAATTTACATTAAGATAACGCAAACAAATTATCGTGTTGTATCGAGTCCGATAAGAAGAAATCTTCATTACGTATTTAGAAGTTTAAACTCTTATCAAATGCGTGAATCTTTCAATCAAACAAACAAGTTCGCTTAATTATCCTGCAAAAGATAATGCCGCTCGTGTGATGTGTACTCAATTGCCCAAAATATGATAAGCAATGTTGCGTTATCAACGCTGCGCAGTGGAAATATCGTAAAGCAAGTTGGATACCCGTGTCAAAACACACGCGTGGGTCTGTTATTAAAAAAAAATTATTCCGTTAAATTAAACGATTTCCAAGTGCCGCGATATTACATCTTTTCACGGAGGCTAGTGTTTACTGTTCATATATACACAACGGTATATATACATGTATACCGTTCGTTATGAAAATTACGAAAATAATAATGATATGAGATTTTAGCTGCCTTCTGAAATATTCTGAAATAATGTGAAACCTTTAATAAAAATGAGACATAAAAATACTTTTATCTTTTTGCATTAAGTGCATTTTCTCTGTAATGTAATTTTATGTATATCAGAGTACAGACTTCACTTTTTTGTTACATGACTCCGAAAGTAAAAGAATGTTATTAATGAGTTTTGAACGATGAAAAATGAAAGATAAAACGCGGCAAGGAGAAAATTAAATCTTCATAACAATATTCCAAGTCTTATTATTCTTAGATATTATCTCGGTACCTATCTATTTCTAAACGAGCATTAAAAGCTTTATATTTTTACTCTTTTATAAAAAATTATAGCAGAAACAAATTGTATTGCATATTAAAATTCAAAATCAAAAGTTTCACTACATTAAAATACAATAAAAATATTTAATTATTTATAAATTGTATAATGCGAACAATTAATCGTGAAATAAATAAATTTTTTCACAGAGTTTCGTTCCTTCATGAAAAGTTATAACGTATTTAATAACGTGAAATCTTTGTGTTAGCCGCAATCTTGATATCTTTGCTTCGTCAACTAATACGTGTCCCTAGTAGCACGTGTTGGTTTTTTATACGTTTCCTAAACGTTTCTAATATTTTAAATACGTTTAGGAAACGTATATGAAACGTATATAAACCATCATGTGCTACCTGGGGTACAAGTATAGCTGAATAAAAAAAGTATATTTCAAAAGTATATTTATGTTTGTTAAAATTTGAAACACGTGTGGATAAAAAAAACTCAAAATGTATGCTAAATAATCTCCAAATTACGTGCTATAAATGCTCAAGAACAATCACTTCGGATTTAAAAAGTCACTAAGAATTGGATCATATTGCGCGGATACACACACACGTCGCTAATATTCGATAAGAAGTCATTGTACTCGAGAACGAAAGCACGTAGACGAAAGCCCATTGACAGGTTTCTTTCGCGGTCTATCGACCGCTCCGTGCCTACGTCATAGCCGTGGTTGTAATCTAAATGTGCGAATCCACGAGTCACCTTTTGCGCGAATCGTGCACGTTGCACGTATACCAGAGCCGGTCGAGCCGTGCATCTGGCGGGATTAATTACTATGGAAGCGAAGTATCTGAAAGCATATCTCACCTCCACGGCGCCGAACATTTTCGATTTATGACGTACGTACGTACGTCCGATCCTTAACGCATTAACCTTTCGGACGAGGGCGAAAGAAACGAAAGAAAGAGATACCGTTAGTACAATTACCGTCTCGACTCTCTCGTTTCACTTTTGCAACACTAATAACGTTACACAGGCGCACGACCTTCTTCTGGTATTTCGGGTAAATACGAGATGCCGCACGTCGAATTGACAACACCAGAGATCGAAATCGTGCGTCTGTACAAAATATTCCACCGCGGAGTATTATTCATACGTTATATACACACATACATAATATAAACACGCGAAAATAACATCGACAAAAAATACGAACGCCAATTTTAGCAGACGTTACGAAAATCTCGGTTACAACTTTAGCCTCGGCCGAAGTCTCGAAATAGGCCATGTATCAGACCAATGTATCCCCAATAAACTTTCTATCAATAATGCAATTTAATACTTTAAGTATAATTTTTTTTAATCTGTCGCATTTATCATTACATTGTAGATACTGTACAATAAATATTTAATTACAATACAATGTACAATACATATTTAATTAAAATGATTTTTTTTCTCATAATACTTAAAATCTCATCATCCCATTTTCGATATTTTTATGTTATCTCTGTCTATTTGCGTTTCCGATTGTCAAAATCTATTTTTCTACTATACAAATTGATTTCCAATATACGTTTAGGACGCGGTTGTGAACGGACGTGCGATATTAATCAAATTTTATAGTTTAAATAATTACATTTATAATTGGTTGTAAATTCTAAAATCGATTTCGATCTCTATTGAGATCCTCTCTAGATAGTTTTTAGATTGTTTTTCTTCACTTGCTATTGAAAAATTCGAAGCAACTCGAATATCTCAAATTTTCTAAAAAGAAAAAAAAAGATGAAATGAGGTTGGAAATTCGCCCTCAATAAGAAATATAAAATATGTGAATCATTGATGTCGGCGTCCTTTATTTAATATATTATAAACTCGCTCGATCATTTTAGATTATGCTTATTATATTTAGATTATGCAAATCATTGGATGAGATCCCACGCGTGCTAAAATTAACCGTACTTTTTCTTTCGATATTTCCGTTACTTATCATCGACTAATGGTATAAACTTCCTCAGAATCTATGTCACTCTGTCACTGGTCAATCGTCAATCGATCAATCGTTAGTTTGTGTTAAGCTAGAAGTATGTAGTTTCATACATATCTGTGTAGATAAACTTTGCCTTTCGTATCTAAAAAAAATAAAAAAGGAAAAATGTTTGACCACTGTTATCGTTCATGCATAGCTAGTTAGTTAACTTGTCGCAATCCAATAAGAAAATACACCATTCAAGAAAGTTCGAAAGCTCGATTTTAATAACGTCGGCAACACCGATAATCTTATTTGTCGCGCTGCGAAGTCAGTCGTCCACTTCTTTTCTCCCATCATGGCATCATCTCGCCAATCCCATTTATCGCGTGCATGCTCTACATCTGCACGAATCACGAGATTTTTCAATACTGCATAATACACGTAAACATGTTTGGCACATTTCAACACGATTAAGAACGCGTTAAAAAGTCAATGTTTTAATCATCTACGCATTTAATACTAAATATCGCGAAAAAACGGAGTCTCCAACATTACAGACGACATAATAACATTTACATAATTTCGGAGAGAAGCGCAACGCGAATAATTTTAATTAAAAGAATGCATATATATTCCAAGATTTTTCATGAGATTCCTATGCAGCAATATAGTATATTATACAACTCTCTCGTTATCTTCTTTGCAGCGTTGCCTTTCTCAGGTCACAAAATTATTTATTATCTAGAGAGCAGTTGTATCGATAACACTTTTTAATCAAAATACTATGTAAGCAAATCTACATTTATCACGTTGTGGCCTGACATCCAATCGATAACCGTGCCATTGCTCTGAGAGCAATCTCGTTGTTCGGAGATGCAGAAGGCGAGAAGATGACGTTATTCCGGACGTAAATGAACGGTTGGAAGAACGAAGGAGGTGATGCGTGGGTGTGTACGATACAAGAGTATTAAAAAACTCACGACGCTAGGCAACGACGGCCACGAGACGAAATGAAACAGTTGAAAAGTATTTATGTGAAGAAAAAGAAACTCGTAAATACGAGAGACTTGACTTTCTTCGGTTACGAAGTTTCGGTGCAACTTCACATCCGAACTTTGATTGAAAACAAGTTTTCAGCAAGTGGCTAATCTTATCTCTTCGTAATCACGTACATTACCAATAGATATTATTCAATTTTCTTTCTCCATTTTTTTAAATCTTTTTGTATTAAATTTGTTTCTTTTATGTGTTGATAAATTTTTAAGACATACTCAAATCTAATTTTAAACAAATTTTAGTTAAAAATTGTTAAAATAAAAGATTTCTATCCCTTTTAACGAAAATAGATTGTCATACGATATCACTTTGATATTTTTAGATATATATAAAATTATTATTAAAAATTAAATATTTCAAAGATCTCGAAAGTCAACAAACTTTTCACGATCTCTTATCTAGTAACCATGTAATAAGTTTTTTTCTATCAAATGTTCATTAATGTGATGATTATTAAATTACTTTGTGTGCTTAAATGATTGAAAATAGATGAATCGTCAGTTTAAGTCGTCAATGTAAATTTCAAAAATATCAATGATATCATTGATTACTCTCTCTTTCTTACTACGTAAGTAAATAATTATCTTATCACATGTGGCCTTTCTTGACCGTGGAAATTATTTCTGCCATATGCGCATCGACGGCATATGATAAAATTTCCGGAGTGTTCAAAAGTCGCGATATCAATGTCATTCGTATTTTGATGGTTTGTAATACATGTTGAATAACATTTTTATTAGGGACTTATATCTCTATGCTACGTTACGAAAAGTAACAGAAACTGAAATGCATAAGAAGATACTATTATGCAACTTTGTACTTAGAAAATTTTTGAAAGATTCTATGCATGATATTTCCATTTCACGCCTACGTAAAGAAAGAAAGGAATACGAGTAGTATTTCGTTACATAAATTTAGTCGCAAAAATACACTCCGTGTATACATATACATTCGAATGGAGAAAGGGTTTAAATTTCACTTAAGTTTCAAGTTTCATTTGAGATGTGTATTAACTAACGTTATAATGAATACAGTATAATGAATACAGTTATAATGAATACAGTACTGTATAATGAATACAGTAAGTATATCATCAAACTAAACATCCGTTTACAGTTTTAATAACTAAGTCCAACCAAGGAAAATATTGTTGCAGATAGATTGAAATGGATTTGAATAGGATATGTATTTTTCTTTTCCGTATGCGGTTTTCGAGTGAAGCATGTGCGCAACAATATATATACATATATACAGTGCGGGTCGAAAGTTTGGAAACGGTCAATTATTTCAGAAAATATTGATTTGTTGGAAAAAATGTTTCAGACAAAAGGTATAGGACTTAAAAATATCTATTTGCTAGTCTTATCAGTTTGACCACAGCGTAACATAAAAGTCACCTTGATTTTTTTAATGGAACCCCCTATTTTTATTACACATTCTTGTAGTTCATTTCGAGAGCTTTCCAAAGCACTAATTACGTATATTTTCGGTAAATACTTTTCGAGATAGTTAAAATTTTGTCATTACACTTTTTAATACAAAATATGAAATATCTCATAAAATATTCACTTTTCAATGACTTTATTTTAATACTTTTAGACGTAGAATAATGAAAGAAATACATATGTTTGTTTTCCTTCTTTTTTTATTTTTTTATTATGTATATGATTTTCTATTAAAAAATAAATAATACGTAATAAAGATATACGCAATTTAATGCAAAATATCTTGCGACGAAGCAGACAATGCCGTGCGGCGAGCCACGTGATCAATATCACCTTTCATTGAAACTACAGCCGGTAAATTAATACATACCAGGGCACTGATTGACCAACGTCACCGTCGATCGTGGTTGGCCGCGAACACCCGTTATGCTAATTTAATAATTGTCGTTCCTTATAAATTCTGCCCTTTCCATTCGCTTCCCTTCTCGCCGTGGCGATCAAATCGGAGTGCAGTTGCGTTCGGTACACACGGCGCACGCATTTAAGCGGAAAAACGGCGTTTAAATGGGAACGTTCTTTATTCACGCCTACAATCGATCAAATAGCGCGAAAACAACCATCGACGGATCATTTTGTGATATTTGACGATATTTCGAGCAAACCGGTATTGCGATAAAATAACCGAAATCTTGCCAAAACGTTCCAAGGAATTGCTGCTATCTTCGTCATCGAATGTTATATGAAAAATCCGGTATAAATAGATTATTAAGACTGTCTCGCTCTAAAATCAATAAATTGCGGAAATGATTAACTCGAAATATCACCATCGATACTTTTGATGTATAGAAAAAAAATTATAAATATCTCTTTGTACTCTTTGATCTCGCAAATAAAATAAAGTGAAAAGAAATAAAGTCTTTCTTGCACTTTCTTTCTATTGAAACTCTAATGCAGTTTGAAAATTTGGAAATAGAAATAATTTTCTTAAATTCGACTTGTGTGTATTTACGCGAACAATTAACTCGATCGAAGATCGGCGATTGCTCGAGTAGGCGTGATTCCTAAACAGATTCTCCGATTTCTCTTATCTAATCGCTAGAATCTTTTTCACGCACGAATTCTCTTGCACGTGCAATAAAGATTTCGATTTGATAATGTATGTATGCAGCGAGATGTGCAAGAAAGCGCGTTTCCTTAAAGCACGCAATCTCGGAAGTAATGAAAGAGGAATTGTTTAGAGAGATTGACGTATCGCGTGTTTGACTCCGGATAATAAATCACACAAGCAAACGATAACGTGGATATACATGTATGAAAATCTTTGTAATGTACAAGTTTTTGGCTGAAGAGGATTTTCTCCTAATCGATAATGGCAAAGAAGGATTATTTTATTCGTATTAATTTTTAGACATAGCAATAATTTCAATATTAAATATTTTGGCAGATTTAATATAATATTCCGCACAGATTATTTAAGATCAAGTGACAAATAAATTGTTATATATGATTCTAAAAAAAGCCTGAAATTTCATTTAAGTTTAAAAAAACGAATCACATTAAACTTGTCAAAGAATCTAAAAATAAAAATATCTTAAGATCCTTACAAAGTAAAAATATATTTTAAAAAATTCTGTGAAGCTATTTTAATTATTCTAAATTATTGATTATTAAATATATGTATATCTACATATCACCGTATTAATTTATTTCATAATTATGTAGCATAATTTTTGAAGGAGAAATCTCTTATTTTCTTTAATTTATCATAATAATTTATGATATTTCTTTTTTTATTTACAACATTATTACAAGATTTATTCATTGGTTCTCATTAATTATAGGATTAGTTTAAATAATTTTTATCTTAATATTCAATTTATGTCCATATTTATAGGAGTAAATTTAACATATTATATCAAGAAAGTATTAAATAAGATAATTAAATTTAACAAGAAATCATTATTTGTTATTAAATCTGCTTTTGCATATTTCATTATGTATACAATATTTAAATAAGAGGTGCGAGATATTTCGTATTTTCGATTTGCGATTTTTCTTTTCTAAAACTTGTTTCTTATATTAAGATTTTTAATTTGTTTCTTTTAGATCCGGTCCTTTTTCTGATTCAAATTGGAGTCAGTATATTTTATATCTGCTAATCTAAAAAATAGCCATTCTGAAAAATAGACAAAGAAGATAGTTTTATTCTTCTTTAGCTATGTAGATTAAAAAAAATTAAATATTCAGGACAATTCTCTCAACAGAAGTAACTCTTTTTCGCTTATGTTAATTCACTGAGATTAATGGCAATCTCAAATTAAATAATTGAAATGAGGGAGAATTAATCACTATACTACAAATCATATAGATTATATCCATGCTAAATACACGATTTAGCAGCCTATTATTTTTCCTAAATTCCTAAATCATACCTTAGTCCTAAATCATTTGTATGAGGTGTAAAATACATCATAAAGTACACGTGTGAAGTACACCCTGGCTTTAGACACCTAAATTCACAGAATAAAATTATCAATCGAATACTGTTCAAATGGTTTCATAATTAAAGAATTTCTATTTTTATCTAACAAATATACAGAATATCATAAATCTTTATTTAATTGTAAATCATCAATGAGAACAATAAAAATTGAAATATAATGTTAGCATGTAAAATACACCTCATGCTAGTAATTATTAGAAATATAGTATTAGAAAAAAAAAATATACGAGTAATGTAGTTAAGGAAAAAGACAAAATTTTTTCAGAGTATGAACGAGTTTAGAGATTTTTTCCTTGCTATTCTATGCACTTACGTAAATATTAAATAATTCGTATTTTTTATAAGTTTCTCTGGCACTTTTAACACTAAACCTATCGACACTTCATGTATACCTATTTCTACTGTGACCGGTCTCTAAAAAAAAAAAGTTATATTTTTTACAATTAAATGTAAATAACAGCCAATTAAGTCAAAATTGGATTAAATGATAAATAAAACAACTTTTACAAATTAACAAAACAAATTTATTCCATTTTTGAAACCGGTCATTTGATCGATCTTGGTAGGTTTAGTGTTAACCTTTAAGCCACTGTACGCAATATGCTAACTCTTTCTCACCAAAGAAATATTAATTTCTAATATTTTCACTTTCCATCACTTTCACCCCTTTCCATCATTGATCCTCATTTATAATCGCAGATTATAAAACTGGGAAAGAGTCACGAGCCTCTCAAATAACATTTAAACGTGAACGTGGATAAATTAGACACACGTCAACGCATTATAACCGAGACATAGATTCGGAGCGAGCGCACGTTCGCGGCAGCGTAACAATATTTGTACCGAAGTCGCGATGTAGAGCGCGAGCAAACACACGAAGGACAGAGACGAGGTAAACAATGTGCGCGCGGGCGCGAGGGAGGAAAGAGAAAGAGTGAGAGAGAGAAAAAAGAGGAGACGCACGGTTGACGTTTCGCGGCTTCGAGATTTCGTCGCCTCGCGTCCGGAGCGCGAACGCGCGCGTTTCCCGGGTTTTGCGGGGATCGATCTCGGGGATCGATCGTACCGCGCGCCGGCAACGCGCGGGGTGTCGACCTCCGCCGCAGTCTCCGGCCCGCGAGAGGGTTGAACGACTCCGGCCGCGTTGCCGAGTCCAGTCCATTCCCTCTCGGCCCCCTCTCGCGGCGTCCGTCGCGCCGCTGCCGGTTGACGCGCCGCAAATGGGCCGAGAGGCGAGGTTCGCCTCTCGCGCGTACGCGCCGCGCGACGTTTATACGCGCGGACTCGCTCCAAGTGTTACGTAAAGGCTCACCTGCATCAACGGCACTTGGACGAGATCGGCGGGTCCGGCCGACAGTTTCCTGGCTGACGTTCCGTCTGCGATAGCGACGAGAATGGTCTGCGCGGCTTCCGGTTCGGTCGAACGCGGCGCGTCGTTGCGGGCTCCGGTCTCCATGGTCGCTTCCAGGATGATTTGGTTTCCGTCAAACTTGTCTCCCTTCAGTCGTCGGCGACGGGACGACAGACGAGAATTCGACACAGCGAATAGAAGCGGGACGCCGGGGTCGATTCTTTTTGTCGCGTCGATCGAATCGAATCGAATCGAATCCAAAGATCCGTGGAGGACGGCGACGAACACGAGGCCACGCGAGGGGGCGAGCGGACTTCCGAATTCGGTCGCGCGCGCCGCGACGAGAAGGCGCCCGCGATTTTCAGCGGCGGCGGGGCGGGTTGTCACGTGGTTGACTCGCGAGCGCGTCGACTGACGAGAGAGATAAGTAAGATCGGTTCTCGTAAATTCTTCCGCAAAGCCGCGAAAGGCACACAGGATAGAAGTAGGTATAGCACAAACACGCGCGAGCGCGGACACCTTCACGCTGTGTACGCGTGAACGGCGACGGCGCCGAGTCGGGTGCACCCTGGCGCGACGGTAGGTACGGTACAGGGCGATTCAACGTGACGGCGGGTGCGCGCGGTATATAGGATCAAGATGCGGAAGATGTGTGATACGAGCGATGAGACAATGCGAGGCGAACGACGGGGTTCGGCACTGCGAGAATCTCGTCGCCTCGGCCGGTCGTCCCGGCTCGCCCGTCGCCGTCGCGACGTCGCCCCACCCGAGCGGAGCCGAGTGCCGAGCAACCGCCGCCCTCCTTCCCTCCCGCCGTCCGCCGTTCCGTCGCTCGCCCCGCGCCACCCTCGCGCCTGTCCGTCTGCCCGAAATCACTCGAGAGTCACTTCCACCGTTCCACCGTCGCGGATCGCGTCGCGTCGCATCGCGGTGTCGTGCCCGCGCGCGTTCTCTGACAATCGGAGCCAAGTTCGCCGACGACGGCGGCGGGATGGTTAGCTCCGTTCGCCAAACTGATAATTAGATGGCACACTGGCGCGAACGCAGAACGATTCTTGCGGCCCGCCAACCCTCTTTTAGCCTTCACGCGAATTGCACTTTCGTGTATTAATACCCTGAAGTCGGTTTAGGGCTATCTTCATCGCGATATCCATGTTCACACGTTAAAAACGAATGTCAGCTCAATTTTATAGCCCAGCTATCTAAAAGTTTGTTGAAGGAATAATTAAAAATTAAAACTAATTTATATTTATTATAATAATATATATAATAATATATATAATAAAATAAATCTGACAAATTATCATATGTAACACTTGTCTCATTATTATATGTAATACAAAATGTAATTATTATATGTAATATGCAATATATATTTTTAAACTTGTAATATATAATTTTTATACT
>VBVQ01004373.1:0-15031 GCA_011636635.1 Tetramorium simillimum | reverse complement strand
TCCCCCCGCCGGCCCTTGCCCCCTTCCGCCGCTTTTCCTCCCTTTCGTTCGTTCGCACCTCGAGGTGAAGGTCGCCGAGGGCGTTAGCGTGACGAAGGAAAAGTTTCGGGCCGGGAAATGCGCCGGTAGGACAGGAAGTGTCGAGATTCTGCGGACGATACACGCGCGATACCGGCGTACTCTCGCATACATGTAGGTAATATGCTTAAGCAAATCTCTCTCTCGGCCAAACGTTAAAAATGAATAGGAAAAATTGTGGACGATACACTGTCCCCGAAATGTCAACATCAGAAAAGTTTCAGAAAAAAAGTTCCGACTTTTAAAAACTATAATAATATTATTCAATCCTTTCACGTCGTACTTTTTTAAAAAAGAAGGGCACATATCTTGTTTAATTATTTTTTAAATTTTCTACAGTCGCTGAAAACGTAAAAATTCAAGATATAAATCTTGTATTGCAAATACAATAAAGTATTTTTAAATTCTAATAAAAGTTTTCTTTGAGATTTTCTATGAGATGTTTGCGAGATTGCAAGATTTCATTTATCAAACGGAGTAAAAAAATATAATAAACTATACATTAATTTAAAAAAAGTTTTCAATCTAATCTATGCTTCGTATCTACAAGTGTTAGCTATGATAGAAGAATATACATGAGGCTCGAAAGTTTAATTCATACTTTATGTATAGTATAAATATCATCATTAGAAATTCATATCACTAGAATCACATTTCGTCACGCGAAAGTAAGCCTGCTTGCTATTTCAAAACTTTTGTGATTGATCCGAGAAAATTTTGACTTTATGCAAATAATGTTTGGTATTTCATAACAATACCTAGCATATTTTTTTTTATTAAAATTTAAAACGATTCCCCCTTAAATATCCCTTGATCTTGGTAATTCAATATTTGCCAGAAATATAATTTTTCAAACATGCTGAAACGTACGTTCCGCTGGACGTGAACGAATTAAAATTATTATGGTAATTACAACATATCAAATTTTGATCAACATCGCTTTTGTCAGTGCCTCGTCACAGACCTTCTTGCGCCGTTGCGTGACGGCGAAGGACACCGACGACGTACCGTAACTAGTGAAAATGCACGTCTCAGAGTATCCACGACGGGGTCTTTGCGCTGTGGCGCGTAACAGGGTAGTTTTGCATGGGGCACGTAATAATAATCGACCGACTCTGAAAATAAATAATGACGGCTTACCGTCCGAGTATATGGGACTTCCTCCGTGCCTGCAGGCGCTGCATCCGGGTATCCCGGACGAGACCAGTGCGACTCGATCTATAATTAGAAGTTTCCACGTTACGATAATCTCGAGGGGGCGGAGGGAGGAATGATTACGCGAATTACGATGCCATTACCATCTACTCTAGAGATCGCTGTCTCAGCCAGTTAATTACGCTCGATTTAACCTCGTCATCTCTATTCCATGATTTACAATACTAAGGGACATCGCATCTTCCATCAGATTTAAGCGATCCGTTTGCGATTAGGCTCTCAAGTCCTTCACGCGCAATTATCGTAGTTGCGAACGTTTTCGCGTCATCAATCGCGAAAATTGCTGCTCCATTTTTTTTTTTTTTTTCAAATAAAAATGCACGTTCCGTTTATTTACTTTCTCGTTTATCCATTTATTCATGTTTCACGCGCTGCCGATCCCGCCGGTCGTGACCGCATTTCCGTTATTCGGTGCGCGATTACGTTGTCCGCACTTTTTAGCTGCTACCGCGCGATAACCTGGAGATCTACCCTGCGGGTATCGAACAAACGAATCGGAACGTTGCGCACCGAGCAGCTCCAAGAAGCATAATCGCGAAACGCGCGTGTGTGTACGCGGCGAGAGAAACTTGGACATTCGGAGATAAGTAAAAAGAGAAAGAGAGATCGTGGCGATAATATTGTTGCACATCTTCTGTTCAACGTCACATTGTTGCGAATGACTTCATTCGCGTTATTCGTGTTTACTTTAAAGAGGCTCGACGACTTACCAGCACTGTGGTAATGCATCTTCCTCTTGAGGGACGCTTCCGCGGGCTTGAAGTGAAAGAAGGAGGGCGAGTAGCCGCTGCCGGGCAGGGAGCTGAGGGCGTCGTCGCGATCGCGAATGACCGCGGCGGGCCCTTCGCGGCCCAGGGCGGCCAGCTGGCGTCCCTTCGGCAGAAACATCGTGAGGAAGACGAAGAGCGACGTGGCGAGCAGGCCGTAGGCCAGCCAGGCCTCACGATCGCCCTCGCTGCCGGCCGCGAGCGTGCCGATCCCGCTGGAGATCCAAATCGGCAGCGAGAGGCCGACCGCCAGGCCGATGAAGGCCGCCTCCCGATTATTGTCCCGGACACCCCGCGCGCGGACCGCCAAACACGCCACTGCCACTAACAGCGCTCCGGGATACCTGGAAAGGACGAGTTTCGTTTAGGCGAAGGTAGCTTACAAAAATTTTCGAGTATACAAGGATAATAATTAACTTGAACAGTATGATCGAAATACAAAGTCAAAGAGAAAAAGAAAGTTGCGGAATAATAAAAGATTATTAAATAACAGCGCGTTTTCGTGATTCTGCAGATGGGGGTGAATGGACACGATCGTTTCGACTTGTTCCTCGCAAAGGGAGGGTTTTGGGAAAGGGAGAGTTTTGTATTGGCGAAAGTTTACCCGAGGGAGGCCACTATCTGTCCGAGCGGGGTCCTGCAGGAGGTGATGGACGTTGGCGAGCTTTGGCCCGTCGCTTGTTGCTGCTGTTGCTGCTGCTGCTGCTGCTGCTGCTGCTGCACCTGGATCACCGCAGGTGGTTCGCCGTAAAACCATTGGCCGACAATGGCCACCTGCACCAACACCGCGAACACCAGCACCAGCGCCTGCAGCATCGAGAACCGAGACAAGAAAGGCCCTCGCACGATTACACTTCCCCTCTATAAGATTCACGCGGCCGTCTACCCCTGGTCGATCGCCTTTAATTAAAGGTGAACGGCCTGCGGTGACATCGGCACCGCCGGCGTGCATTCTTTTAACGCGTGACGTCAGACGCGCGTGACATATGAGAAACGGAACGGTCTAACGCGAGGGATGCGCGTAGAAACGTTCCAACTTTCGACGCTGCGTGCGTGCCTTTCCTCGCTGGGAAATTCAATCTCCGCTCTTGTACATCCTTCCATCTTAGGGAGGACACGTAGGAGATTGTAGATACAAGGGTTATAATTACATCGTTAAAATCCTATTAATGTCACTCGCGCGTATCGGCTACAGCCGTGGCACCACTTTCCTCTAATCAAACATTTCAACGGCAGCCTTCTTAATTACGCCAATGTAATTGCATTTCACCGGGCGGGCCCATCTCGTCAGCGCGAAATGACCGTTCCGATTTCGTTTTTACAAGAGTTTTATCTCTCTCTCCTCGTAAAAGCGAAATCGAGGCGCCCGCGCCGCGCCACGTCGCGCCGGGGTAGGCGAGAGCACGTCGAACGTGAAAAATGGATGTTTATCCTGTGGGGAAGTGGCCTCCGCAGGGCGAGAAGCGCACGTTCTGCCACGCCTGTCATTCAGCCTGCGCACCAACACACCGCCGCGATAATTGCCCCAGTGGTTTTTCGCGCGCGCGCGCGCGCCTATAATTAATCGTCACACGTACGGTACGATGACGCAACGCAGGGCAGGTCGAGGGGAAAAGGATGATGGAAGAATCCGGGACTCGTTCGCGACGTACAAATGACCGTGCGAGATGAATATCCGGATCGGTGGGCACGCCTGATAGAAAAATCGACGATGGAGATCGTCGGCGCGGCGTCGCTCCGCTGCGCCAAGTTTCTCCGCGGGAGGAGACGAATAAAATGAACGTTACGATTTACATTTATTTATGTGCATCTCTCGTGATGCCTACTTTGATTAGCCGTGTGGCATCCTCGTCTTCCGCGCGTTCTAAAATCATTTCGCCACTCCTTTGACCGATATCGATTCCTCGGTATCCTTTTAACTTTCAATTCTCCATAATAGTTATTTCGATAGGCTTCGAGGCGATATACTATCAAGATAATTATTTGTACGAGAAATAAATTCAAGACATTATTGAGTCTTTGTTTCTTACTAGAGATCAACTTTTACATTTGAAAAATGCAAAAACGAATGCTAAATTAGTCACTCGTGATTCTGCGACACTATGTATATGATTGCTCACCTGATAAGGCGCCGGCAGATACACGCCGCTGTTCAACGAGAGCAGGAAAACGCATTTGACCAGCAGAGCGGCAAATACGAGGGCGGCGGGGAGACCCACCAACCGGAAAGCAGCGCAGGACAGCGGATTTTGGCTGAGGGAGGCCGCGGCTGAGAGACCCGCCAGGAGAAAGAGACCCAGAAGCAACGCTTGGCCCAGGAACAAATGTCGTCTGTTTGGTGCCGTTGCTCTAGCCTAAAACAGTGCCAGAGTGATAAAATAATTATTTTATGAGTTTAAAAAATAATTTTATAATTAAAGTTTTTTATATTAGTTTTTTTGAACAACAGCTCAGATAATATGAGTGATGTAAAAAAATTCTTGTTGATTGTGCTATGTACAGTCATTATTGTAGTTATTTCAAAGCTAGACATTCTTTGTATACACAAAGACTTTGGTTTAATTTGATTTTTCTAATCTTCTTAACTAAGAACAACCTTTATAGAAATCATTTTATTTTCAAAATATTATATTTCTAAAATCTAAAACTTAAATCCTTTAATAAAGTCCTTTAACTACTTTAAGTTCTAGTATAAGTATTTAAATAATACTGAATGATATTGAAACGATATGCAGTAGTACACCAAGTACCGGAACCGAGACATTTAAATTACCAAGTCATTAACATTTCTCATTTTACTCTGGGTACCCTCGCTTGTAACAACTGTAGCGTTGTAATATCGAAATGCTGAAATTAACATTCAAACTAATTGATCCTAAATATATGGTCATTGTTCTAAAGTACGTTGTACTATATGTTTGTCGTATACGTTTACATTTAAAGTACAAAATGCACTTTCATCGAGTCGTTCGATACGCTCGGGTAGGTTTGGCGCATACTACTCTGCAAGATACAAGAGTGGATTTTCAAGAGCCCTGGAAGTACCGATCTCCATATCGCTCTCACGCTATTAATTCCGTAAAGAGGATCGAGACGCGAAATGTGAATCGCGCGGAGTGGACCGTAACCGTTCGCGCGTCATAATTATGCGCGGATTAAACTTGAAATGAGCTCACGTGGAGCCGATGTTAATTTCTCCAATTAAAATAGCCGATATCTTTCTTCTCGCCCATTCGCTTCTTATTTATAAATTAATCAGTTATTTTCCATACTTTTCATTACTTTTTACTACTAAAATTCCATATTCTTTCTCTTATACATAATATATGAATGAAGGAAAATGAGAACAATCATATATTTTCATAAATAAATGTTCGTAGTTTATATATTATCGAGAGAGAAAGAGAGAGAGAGAGAGAGAGAGAGAGAGAGAGAAGAGGAAATTTTTGTAAAATAAAATACTAAACTTATGAATAAATTTTTTTCAAAATTTTTACTCGTTTGACGGATTTCGTAGATTGTTGTACATCCTATTAATCAAACTTTAATTTTACTTGTTCAATTACTCTCTATTCAATTTACTTTCTCTCAAACTGAAATCCCGAATTTCCGATAGCAATTAATTCTACAGCATTTAACTATAGCTTGGCGTTTCTCGCCGAGAGTGTTCAATGGAGCGTGTCGGAGGGTGCGACCGGGAGAAAACCGGGGCCGGTCTGACGTGAGCGTAAACTGGGCCTAGGTCTCGGCGAAATTCCCTCAGTGCCGGTTACTGGAGCTTGTCGAAACGAAAACGATTAATAGTGGGTCGGCGGGGAGAGGCCGATAAACGAGTTCCTTTTCGAGCTCTATTAATCCCGCAGTTGCGCGATCGCTGAGTGACAAATCTTGTCGATGTTTACGCGTTCCATTTCACCTGTGGGACCAGTTTCTTTTTAAACATCACTCGGATGTACATTTTTCGTACGATCGACCAGAAAATGAAATTGTGATATCGCGAAAGCGCTCGAACAGATGACATTATTTATTACGCTCTAAAATAAAATCTAAAATAAATTTTGATAATGATAAAAAAATAAATACTAAAGAGACATACACAGTAGACTGGCAGAATAATTATGAAGTGAATGTGTAGAGTATAAACTGAAACGAAATGGAATGGGTTGAAAGAGAGATGGATTTTTGTGCGCGTTGAAAACAGATATAATTTATATTCAAATAAAATAAATAAAATAAAAAGATTAATAGAGAGATTCTCAAATAATGATGAATAAATCGAAAGTGCAATTACTTGCAAAATTCAATTATCAAGATATACGATATGATTATAGATCGCATCATTCTAAAGAATAAAATTTTTATATACTCGTAATAGAATTTAATTTCAGGAAATATTCAATATTCATTGAGAGATGAAGAGAAAAAAGAATTAATTATTAATTATTCGCTCTGCAAACCTCTTTCCTCCGGGCGAGAAATAAAGCATTCACAACAAACGAACAAAGAGTTAATATATGCATTAACTGTTTAATAATTCCGGACCTACCTTGAACAATACGAAGACCTCAAAGCCGGCCATGAGGAGCATCGCCGCGGCGCTGAGGGCGGCGAGCGGCAGCGCCCAGGGTCGTTGCTTCAGCAAGGACTTTGGAGTCGGTCGCATCTCCACCTCCTGGCTCTTCCTCACGCCCGGCGGCGTCCTGAAGACGGTGATGGTCCGATTCGGCGCTGGCACGCTGATGACGCTCGCCACGCTCGCCAGGCCGTGGCCGATCTCGGACGGCACCAGGAAGAACTCCGTCGAGAGTTCATAGTCCCGAGAACGCGAGGCCCGCGTCGCCGTCGCCGTCGCCGTGATTCCGCTCGACGGGCCCAGCCAGCCGGCCGTGGCCGTGGCCCATGACAGGATAATTGGGCCCAGCCTCATTGCGACATCGGCAGCTGGTTTTTTCTTGGCTCTCTCTCTCTCTCCCTTTCTCTCCTCTCTTTCTTCTTTTCTCTTTCTCTTCTCTCGCGCGTGTACACGTGCGTGCGAGCTCGCGTGCGTGCGTGCTCGTGGTCGTGATCGCCGTCGTCGTCGTCGTCGTCGTCACCGGGACATCACGCACCGTCTCCTGCGTGCGCGCATCCTTGCAGTCACGCACCCGTGCTCGCGATCTCGGTTAGGGTTCACCGGCTGCGCCTGTAAAACCACACTCGTGATTAAATGATACTCGCACACCTCCGATCCACGTCAATCGGGCACTTCAGTCTGTTTTACGTGATTTCTTAATCTGATAACGAATAGATCGAATTGTTGTAGAATCACGAATCTTGTTGTTCAAACAAGGTTTTTGCCTTAAAAACAGATGTAGGCAGCGACAAATATATTTGTAAAACTACATGATTCGTTTATCGTTCGACATAGTTTCCAAGCATTCGAAAATTATTTGTATTTGGTATTTGATAAATCAGTTAGGTAGAATAGACTTGAAACTGATTGAAAGACAGGCCGCGATGTAACCGCAAAGCTTAGCTCGCTGCTCCTGATGCTCAACATTCGGGAAAATCAACTCCGGCTTCCTCCCGTGGGAGGGGATCTCATTAACGGAGGAATGCCGGATCGCATTAATGATTTATGATCCCCCTTGCCGTTGTACTCGCGTGTCAAATTCGCTCGTGTGGCTCGGCGTGTTTTACGCTCGAGCCTTTCGAATATTTTCAATCATATCCTCCCAGTGCACATCGAGGCTATCAGAGACGCGTATCAGCTTCTCTCGCATTGCGACCTGATGAGACTTTAAGCCAACCGTGCCGTTCGCTTCGTGAGTGGGGTTCCGGGTCTTTACAGAGACCGCCGGGGCTGTACACAATAACGTAATATCCGACCGAGTCACGACCGAAAGCGCAGAAGGGCAGAGAGAGAGAGAGAGAGATCGATGGATTCCCCGGTGTTAATGATCAATTAGGCCGCGCCTCGCGTTTAAGCGCCGGATAGGCGCGTAACTTCAACAACGATCTGCATGCGCTAACGCCGTTAATTACAACGTCGTTAATTACGGAGCGTGTTCAATTGCGCGCGGAAATTGTTTAATAACCGGAGGAACGGGCGCGCTATGGCATTACTCGGACGGACGCGAACGGATACCCGGTCCGTATGTACATACTTATCGCCGGTGCCAGGCATGAGTAAACCGCTCTGCCATGCACTCGCCCGGTCTAACGCCATTAATTATTACGAACAGGGTCAGCCCCAGTAAGTAGAGTGAAGCACGGACGGAGTGAAACACTCGACTCGAGGATCGAGTGAAGAGCCGAGCATCGCGATACTCCAGGCTCCTCAGCTTCGCGCCAAAACCGAAGGAGGACGGAGCGCCGTCCGTCTTTTTTCGTTAGTCTATTTCTATTCCATCCCGAATATGCAGTTTTACAAATATATTTGTCGCCTTCGATCAACATAGCTTCGACAGTAGTAGAGTGTAACAAGGTAATAAAATCAATCACAATTAATCACTAATTAGCACTACTTTAAGGATCACAGCATGATCCATTTGTACCGTGGTGAACACGAGTGCCGTGGATTTCATAAAAAAAAAGCACTTTGTAACAATCTGTCTGGAGATGTAAAATGTCTGTGTATATGTCATTAAAACTCACACATATTAAATTAATTATTTATAATACTGGAAGAATCGAATTGTTTCATTTGAGGAAAAATTCCAGAGATGATTCTTACAGGCTCTTTTTGAACATTGAGCTTCCTTCTCGTCGAAGCGCCAAATTATTTGGACTCATTCCTTCCAACCCGGCCACATGCGGTATCCTGATTTGATCCACTCGTCACGGGACCTTCGTCCTTCGTTCGCGCACGCGCGCGTATCCTCTCGACCTTTTTTCTCTCTGAGAACGATAGGACCGGGCGACGCGCGGATTAGGCGATAGCCTCTGATCGCCGGAAACTTTATCCGGGGTGACGAGGACGACGATCGCGGTGATCGGCGGTCAGCGAAGCGCACGTCGTGAACGCCACGCTCTCACTGAGCTCGGCGCGCTGGCATTCGCGATGGCCAAACCGAAAGCAGACTGGAGTCAGTTCCGTTCCGGAGGTGAGGCCTATCCGTTACAGAGAAGTCGGGGAGATGGTGATGACGATGCAGAGGCGGCGGTGGTGGCGATGGCGAGGAGCAGGAGCGGATACTTAAAAGAAATTCCATCTCGGACGACGCACCGCGCGCGATTAAATAATATCAATCCGTATAGGAAGACGATATCGTTGCATGTATGAAACAACATCAGTTACATTCTTATCCGAGGATATTTGTACAACAGCGGCGAATGAGTGGCTGATAATTATATTAATGTTTTACATTTTTTTATCAAATTTAGAAAATTGTACTGTTAAATAACTGACTTTACTATGAACAATTTGAATTTTGTACGGTTCGGATATTTGAGCATTTTGAGGAAAGATTTTTTTAAATGTTCAAGATTCTCAAGAATTTCAAAACATTTGAAACTTTCGATATTCCTAAGATTTTCAAGAATTTCTCAAGTAATAATTTTTCAAGTAATTTAAATCTTTATGTGATCAAATTGTTTGATGGTTTAAATTGTTTGAATCGAAGAGATTCGCATCCCTATAACTATATATATATATATGTATAATGAGGTATAACCATGTACGCGATTGCAGAAAATTGCGAATCCGCCCCTGCTGAGCAGAGCAGAGGAACCGGGAGAGAGAGCGAGGAAGAGCCCGAAAGAGCGAGTGGGAACGACCCGGTGTAGCTGGTCCTACGACGTTGAGGACCGATCCCGACCGGCGACGCATTTACATATCTCACGTGTAATAACCTCGAAAAAGTTTTAACAATGGCCCGAGGTTCGCCGAGGTTCGAGCGAAAGGCGAAGAGGCATAGAGACGAGACTGAGGGAAGCCAAGTTCAGCGGACGAACCGTCTGAAATCTCAAAGGATGACAGAGGGCACGTCCGAGAGCGGATGCTAGCTAATTAGCTTTCCATGAGAGTCTATCAATTATCGAAATTATTTTTCCATTAAATTATTTGTTCTTCTTTTTAAACATGCACTTTTAGACGTAATGTACTATTTTATCAAATAATAATCTATAAATTTATTGTTGAAGAATCAGCGTAATCTTGCCGAGTTGTAGCTTAATTTAAAGATGCGAGCCTTCAAAAATGATGTATCAGCGCTACCAATCTTTTGGTAGGCACGTCGCGTAAAAAACGGAAAGTTGAAGTTGTTGTTCCTCTGAAAAGGGTTGGGTAACACCCGTAAAAGGCGGGAAACGTATTCGGGGAGTTTAAAACTTTCAAAGACTCGATATTTATGTTTCCTGCCAGCCTGCCGGTGATCTGTAACATTGTTGCGGGATACCGCCGTTTCGGATGTCCACGAGTAAGTGTGTACGTGGAAAAAAAAAATAAAACGCGCATAAAAATTCGCCGCGTAATTCCCTCTTGCGTATCGCGCCGTAAATCGGCCCGAGAAAAAGAGGCCCGCGGTTAAGGAGCGAGGACCCGACGACCGCAACGGTGTACTCACCGACTCCGCGTTCGAGTGAAGCGAATAAGAGGTAAGAACAGCATTGAAAAAAACAGCGAATATATACTGTAAGTAAATCTCGTAACAATAAACATGCTTATTTTTACAACCGATCGGTTGTCCTTGGGATTCTCTCAGTTTCTCCCCAAAACGAGGCAGCGCGGAACTGAATGCAAACTAAGTACTTGCTCCCCGTCGATTTAAATTACATCAGTAGCAGATACGTCAAAGAAAAATATTCAATCGTCTAATCAATTTAGGAATTTAGGTATTTTATTTTGACCAAATTCCGTTAGCGTAACTGCATCTAAACTTCGAGGCGAGACAGGTCGCGTTTGACTTTTGCGAAAGGGAGGGTCGCCGGCGACGGCGGTGGTGGCGACGACGTTGTCACGGGAGGGGCAAGAAACGCGAGGTATGTTGGGCGCTATTGCGGTATGGCCAGAGGTGGCCGACGTACGTACGTACGGTTTGTCCGGTTTTCGAGACAAAGAGTTCGTCGAACCCCCGGCCGTTCGATCTGGCGGCAGCGACGCGGCTACCGAACGCGCTGCGTACCGACGACGGCCGTCCGTGTGACGTGCGACGCGTGCACCCACGTGCGATCTTTGCGCGCGCCGCTCGCACGTGTCGCGCGAGAGAACGCAAAGAGGAGGATAAGAAAGATTCTCTCGATCGGGATTACGAAGAATTGATGAATTGTACGATGAATCAGCATGACTGTAAAAAAGTTAATTGTCTCAAGATGAGAAGTAGTTAAACTGTACGTATCCCGTACTTGTCGTCTATTACGAAAGAATTTAAAATTTGGTGGCAATTGAGAAACACGGGGTCTTTCGAAAGAGAGAACGACTTCTTGTACACATACACACGTATAAACCTGTCGGAAAGGGAGAGAGAGAAAGAGAGAGAGAGAGAGAGGGAGAGATTGTCTCCTAGTAATGCCCGACCACACCCGGCCACTTTCTCCGCCGAAGCCAAAGTCACTCCGACACCACAAGTTACTACCCTTAATGACGCAAGCTGCCCACGCGATCTAGCGTGAAGCACGTAGCGCGCTTTCATTCTGGACGGGTCCGCGAGAGGTAGAAACGAAAATTACAAGGCGCAAGAAAGAGTAATTAAGTCGCCGGTGGCGGGCAGGTAGCAAATTACCCGATCGACCCTGACCGAATTTCGATAGAGAAGCGCGAAATCCTTGTCCCCGTAAGCACTTCCCTGAGCTGAACCCTTCTCAATGTATTACGTTACGATCTTGCGTAATATTCAATATGAGTGATAAATATATCTGTGCACGCAATTTAAGATAATACAAATGGGATCGCTCGACCTAATGAATCTCCTGAATTATTTTCAAATTACTTGTTGATACAATAAATATATACATATAATTGCTGGTCTCTGATTAGCAGAAGAAAGAAGAATTTGTACTTGTGGTGAAATGAATTCACCATACCGATATAAAACATATAATCATAGATACTAAATTTTTGCCTCATTATTATAAAAAACTTATTGGAATATTATATTTGTGCGTACAATGCATGTATACGACAAAAGTTTCTTAAAAATTTTTTTTAGAATGTAATGTTAATGTAAGACGTAGCAATATTACATGCACGACGTTAGAAATAAACAAACAGATAATTCTTTATTTAAATGGAATTACTGATACGCTGATAATCGCGGTGGTAGCCAAAGGCGATGTTACCTTAGCGATAATTTCCGGCTGAAAGAAACGGACGACGTCTCACGATGCCGCTTCATTCGGTTGTGCGAAATTCCTTCCTGCGCCTCGAGGGAGCCCAAAAAGTTACAGTGCGCTGGACCGCGGGCATTCCTCCCTCCCTCCCTCGTTCTCTCTCCCTTTCTTTCCCGAATCAGAGAGCGGAGTGGAGTCGCTTGCAACCGGTTTCGACCAACTACAGCTAAATAAAGGCATGCACACATACAGACGCGTATATACACGCGCGCAAGGGTAGGACACGGCCGTGTCGTTAATTGCGCTCTCGAAAAATTTCGCTCGCGAATTTTTGTCGTGCTGCCGTCGTCTAAGACGATCCCGAGGGGAGTTGAGCGTGTAACGCTCGCGTTATTGCGGAAACATTTGCCGCGCCGATGAAGAATGCGGTAATGTCTTGAAGAAAGTCCCGATGACGTGCCGTTAATTCAACGTGTATAATTATAAAACGTGGTGATAGAAAAGAATTCAGGATTCCGAGGAAGAGGCTCGTTACCGTGCAATCTTGGACTTGGGCCGCGAGATCGGTAGCCCTCGAGCGGTAACAGCGTCGAACGAGCGAGGAAAAGATCTGGCTCCTTAGGCACATCCTTCCTCTCTCGTAACTTAACCCTTTGATTTTCCTCCCCCCCCCCCCACCGACCTGCGCAATCCGCATGTGCGCTACAGGGTTTGATGGGGCATCGATAAATCGAGGCTTCCATCGCGATTCATTTGAATATAAATCCGACTGTCTACGCGCTCTCCCTCGCTTACTGTACAAGATCCTCTCGCAGGATCGGAAGGGAGCGATAACGCTAAGGACGGAAAAGAGCGAGTGGGCGAAGAGAGAACGAAAGAGAGAGAGAAAGAGACAAAAAGGAAAGCCCCTTTTTTCTGTTGCGTATCCACGGAGACCACAAATCGACCGCGACGATTGGCCGTGCAGGATTCAGAGCTTTTTGGCGTTCTTATTCGGCGGGTCTTCCCGTCGTCTTCTTTCTCTTTTTCTTTTTTTTTTTTTTTCTTTCCTCGGTCCTCGGCCTCTCTGTTCGGCGACGATTTTTTAATGCCCTTGCACGATGTCCGTGACTCGGGCGGTCCTCTCGGACCGATCATGTAAGCGAGCGCATCCTGACGAAAATTCATTCGGACAATTTCGCACGCGCGACCGCATCCTCATTTGAAATTCCATCGGCCCGCCATGCCGATGCTTGCCGATGAGGATGATCGCAGCGGACGCAGCGGACGCAGCTGCGCCACGTAACGATCTCGTAAAATTTCGAAACGGTTATTCGCGGCCGGGTCGCCCTTGGGCAAAATTCTTTCGCCGAGTGAGATCTACCTGGCATGCAAGGCGAATAAGACAAGTAAATAGACAAGTAAATGCATCGCGCGTAATAAATTGAGAAAAATGTTCACCTTGGCTGGAACTCAAGTCAGGACTGTCCAATCTTGTGTTCGCGGCTGTACGGTTGTTAATCGATATTGTCAAGTATGTAAATTGAGGGAGAGAGATGAAGGAATTTTCTAAAAGAGCAATGCATTATGCAAGAGTTTAAGAATGATCATTATAATTTTGCCGTATTAATCTTGTCTGCGATGTATATCTCAACACAAGGCGCAGCTCTCCACGGCTACTGTCCGAGTGTAATTTTCGTCCAAAATAAAACAACGTGGCCGGACTTTACATCGTATATAAGCAAAGAAACAAAAATATATCAAAACTAACATTGCAACATATTGTTGAATAATAAATAGATTACATTAAACAAATTCATATTTAATATATGCAAAAGAATCCAAAAATGTAAAATAACAAGCTTCAAAATTATTGTTTTTATCAGAGTTTTTGCAGGAGATCTTCGAAATAATTTTCTACTTTAAAAAAAACTAATTATTTTTACTCTTGTCTTATTATTACTTACCTTTTTGTGCACAATAGTTTAATACTTATTCTAGCAAAATCTCGTTTATAACACTTCGATTAGGTGCAAATACTGAATAGTAAGTAAAATCTTGAATTTACTCGTACACATGCTAAATATTAATTTGTATGTAAATGTACTTTACCCTTTACTCATTGTCAAATATTAATTAGACAGTGCTATATATTGCAATATTGATTTTAGCCGCGTTTTATGCGTGGCGTCGATGCACGGAGAGCGGCGGCGCGTATTATTCAAGAAATTTTTATTAGGCCGACCAAGGCCGAAAGCTCGCCGCGGAGCCGTATCCGAGGAAGTCGACGAGAGGAAGGCGTGTACCGCGCGCACGAAAGGGCCGTCTTCTTATAACCATAAATATCGCGTATAAATGCATATAGCATAATGCTCCATAAATCCGACGTCGGCCGAAAAACGAGAGCTGCGCGCACACCGCGAGGGGCGTACGTGTCTGTAATTAAACGTGCATTGTGTCTCAAAAAATTCGCAGTATATACTTTTTTTTATTAGCAGTATATACTTTTCCAGCGGTTTCGTCTGCAACTGTCAGATGAACCGCGTAACTTAAAAATGAGAATCAAGAAATAATCGAGGGAGATTTTTTTCTCCACAAATTCGACCGAGGGACCGGATCGGCCCTTCACGAGTCCTCGACGTATCGACGTATCGACGTTTGACGCGGTGGTACGGACCCTTTCTTACATACATAATAAAATCTCCGGGCTGGCGGAGAAGATAGGAAGAAAGATGGGGGGAGGG
>VBVQ01004372.1:0-15039 GCA_011636635.1 Tetramorium simillimum | reverse complement strand
TTATAGTAACAAACAGAAAGCTTAAATAAAAAAATGACTCAGGACTTTTCAATCTGAATTCTCGTTCTGTATCTGATGGTGTACACTATATATGTTTTTTTAGATACACCCTGTATATTTTAATATATTAAATTTAAGTAACGATGGTTACTTATTCATATAATTATATATGTTTATCCAAACTTGTGTAACAATAACAATATTTTCGAAAAATGAATAATAAACGACTCAAGAAGGCTACCATGTATTCTCGATGGAATTGCTTTACAAAGTTGGTGAAATAAGCGAGCGGGACAACGAGAGAAAAGCTCTACGTACAGCAAACACTGTACAAGACACGAAAACATGAAAGAAAAGGTGAAAAGAGTAGGAGACACGGTCCGGGTATGAAATATGCGCGAGAAGTCCGAGCAAACACGATCGCAAAGCTTCGAGCCTTTCGCTGAGGATCTCTCCATCTTTTCTCCAACTGACCTTCCATCTAGGCGCGCCCCATGCAAGATTCTACCTTGTGGAAATGATGGCAGCTCGTTTGCCCGTGGAAACGGCGATTCTTTTCGGTCACGAGAGCTTCCCTCCTGACCCCTGTAAGGCGTAAGCTCGCGGACAAGCAGCTTCACGTTCAATATCATCTTTCTACCTTCATGCAATCTCATACCACCGCTAGCAATTTCAAAATCTAACCCCTTAAGCCGCGGCATACATTCCCTCGGCAAATTGCCATCAACGTTTTATACATGATGAGCTATACAGGCTGCCTCATCTCGGACAGACTGCCGTAATTTGTACTGTGATATTTAGCAGCGGCTAATGTTGACAAGATACATAGGCATGCTAAAAAACGAAGTGACATTTGTCATCTCGATCAATGTTTCCTTAGCAACGATGAAAATTGATTCACTATTTATTTTTCGCTGGGATGTAAAAAGATTGATTTATCTTTATTGAACAGAATTGAACAGATCGGAAATTAAATCTTAAATTCAGTTACCGTCAAAATAATTTACTCGAAATTAATTGACGAATTTAGCTTTCTTGTACACTCGCCTAAATACCTAAAGCTTAATTAGTCACGACCTAGATTTCACTGATGCGTAGAGGTGGTGGTGTCACATGTTTTCCTTACTAAAATTATGCACAGGCGCAGATGAACCGTTATCATTATTGATTGTGAAATAAACGAACGGCAGTTTATATGACGATATGCTCGAAATCAAGGACGCGATTAAGAATCATTCTTATCGACTGAATGGCTTCGTTAATTCGACAACTTAAACTTGGTCGTCTTTTCTTCACGTGCCGCGCGGAATTTCGACGTTCGTTAGTTTAATTAATGAATTTATCGTCCATCCCGACAGAGCAACATTCTTCCAATCGATAAGTTTCTACTAATTGAAATCGTGCTTGCATTTCTGTAGTCATCTAGTCATGGCTATAGCTTCTAATTGGGGGGAAAAGGCCACGAATTATGATTTATTTGTTCGTTTATTCTCTGTACGACATCGTTCGATCAGATAATATTGAAAATGGTAATCGACGAAATATACATCGCGTATAGAATTTTCACGTTGTTAAATGAATATTAACTAGATTGCCATTTTTGGAGCTGAATTTTATCCACGTTTATTTTATTTTTGTTTTTCTACGGAATAATTAAAAGAAAAACTTGAAGAATTAAAAATTGTAATGCTCACTGCTTTCGTTAAATTATAATTAAAAATGATCTAATATTTGTGCTGAAATAAAAGATAGATGTATGTATATATGTATGTTTTTATATGCGTTTTTTTTTATTAATGTTGATTGGCAAAGCTTAATCTTTTTTTTATTTCTGTTAATATTACGAAATTTTTTAATCGTTTTTATAAATCAACTAATATTTATTGATCGTTAAATTTATTTATAAACTTCTTTACATTTTATTTCCTTCTTACATGAACTTGTTCTGTTTTCCAATCTGTTACAAAGTATATATTGCAGCAATTTTTTGACCATCTTGTAGGTGCATTCTACATAAAGTATACTACTAATTTACACACTTTAGCAACGCGGAACGTAACAGTGTTTATACGTCGCGAAATGACAAGGTGAAAAGGGCGCTCGTTTAGACCGATCCCTCCAATTTTCGTAGCCCGAAACGACTCTCGTTCTCGAGAGCCAGAATTATATTCACGGTCGATCGAACGGCTGTAAACTCGGAAGGGCGAAGGAACGTCGTTTTCCTGAAAAAGGGAGAGAACATCGACGAGTCTGGATGTCAGCGGAGTGCTAACGGCAAAAGAAGACGAGCCAATCGATAGCTTCGACAAACGAGGAACGACTACCCGACAAAATATTGACTCGTACTACTTGGCAGTGCGGTGTCCGGGAATTTCGACGATATTTCCGTAGCCGAAATCCTTTCCTACTTTAGCGCGATGATTGCATTCGACAGTAAAAAGCAGCCCTCCATATTTAAATTTGCAAAAAACAAATATCTCCTTTACATACGCTTTGTTTCTTGAAACGAAACGGACCAAACGTAGTACGTAGCAAACAAGACGAAATAAACATAACTTGCAAATGAAAAATTTGCGAACATGGAAAGATAATGAAAGCGCGAAAAAATATAAATCTTGGAAATTTAAAAATGCAACGAAGCAAAATATGACTAGAAATTTTTAACTAAGCGAATACGGTATCATATGTAGAGAATCAAAATTTTATCAATATACAAAAATATTACAATAAAAAAATATAGACGTATATGCATTACAAATGAATGTAATGAGCATATAAATGATTACAAATATTATCTTTTTCATACATACATACATATATGTCACAGTTAATTTAAATTATTTTAAAACAATTTATAAATATCTATTTTAACATTTCCTAGACATATATGCTTTGTATAGAACAACCTTTTAAATTTCCAAAATACTGTACGAAACATAAAATAATTAATATATATATCACGTAAAAGAAATATAAAATACCAAGTATTATCTTATCTTCGAGAAAAGCTCGAAACTTACTGCTTCACATTTTTGAAATATCTTATCATCCCGGAGAATACGGAAGCGCCGTCAGGAACAGAGCAAACGAGCCTGGCTTCGGAGATAAAGATAAGGACTTGATGAGGAGAAGGGTGGAATTCGGTATCGTTGCGTAGAGCGTATATCGCCGCCCGTTTCCACTTCCGGCACACAGTTCATTCTCTTACGCTTTATCACGACTTACGACGGTCTCGCTGCAAAATTATTTTTTCAGGGCACCACCGTTGCTGCAGCACAAAATAAGCATACAATACTCTCGTGTTTTATCCCAGTGCGCTAGAGCTCGCTCTGCGAAATATACAAGGCGTTCCGAAAGATATGGTTGTAATCTTACAGAAATGTTTGCAAAAAATCTTTTAAGGAAAAAAATATTATATTTTTATTAATAAAATACATGATAATATCTAGTCACTAATAATATCAACACTACTGATAAAAAAATAGAAACAGTACGGTTGCAAAATGAAAGACATAAATCTGCTAATTTACTATCTGTAGCTATCTTTAAACGAATAAAATATTCTCTATGTGATGTAAAATAATAAATCATAATAACGCGGAGAGTAATACCAGTGTATTATGATATTAATATTAATATTTCTCATTCAAACTAGAATCGTGTGTCGCTTTTAGAACATTCTATATAACTGCTGTTCAGAAATTCCCGTGGCATGGTTGCACCGGAAGTTCCTAACTGCCGAAGTTAGCAGACGTAACGGCTATGGTATTGCATCGAAACACTACGCTTTCCGTTCCTTTGCAATATAATTAATAAAAAAAAATCGCCTTATTGAAAAATGCAGTTTTTTTTTCTTTAATATTTTTAAATTGTTTGCGTGTCCGGAAAGCGCACCGGTTAAGAATTTTGGATAAATGTGTGTGTGTATGTGTGTGTGCTGTGTGTGTGTGTATCTGTGTGTGTAGAAACAGATAGCTACGGAAAGAGTTTCTCTCGTTTCGGGGAGAGGAGGAGACTCAAGGTCACTGAAACGCGACAGAATCGCGCGTACCTGGTTCCCGTTCCACCCTGTCTTCCGAAAGTTCCCCTCCTTCCCCTGCCACACCCTCCCCAGCCGCCATATTGATCGGCGCCCCTTCGCAGCAACCCCTACTGCGTCTCGACCACCCCTGCAGCCGTTACCGCGACGTTGCCGCGTCTTTTTCCCTTGACAATTTTCTGCGTCCTGACATTCAAACACGTTGACAGATCAAACGACATATTATAAAAAATTGATTAACGATTGAGAGCCATGTCACTGCCGAATTGTCCTAATATTGCGATTGTTTAATCTGTGTATGGTTCATTCGCAATAATCCGTATCGTATTTTGCATCATATTAATTTCCCAATTATTAGTAGTTAATTACAGTACCCACAGTTTAATAGAAACTGTATTTGAAAGAGAAACTAAATTTATTCAATGTAAACAGAGTGTTAATGATTCAACAAAGATATTTTTCTTCTCGAAAAGGATTTTCAGGTCCAGGTATATTGCTTCAGTTAACGATTAAAACGTAGCATTAAATTTCCTTTTAAGTTAAAATGTCCTTTAGATAAGTTAAATATCAGGTTAAAGAATATTTCTGTGCATTTTATCCTGGGACTCGTTCACTCTCGCATTCAGAGGTTGATAAGCAAATGCCATTTCTTCACCGCCGCGATAGAAGTTCCTTTAAAAAACAAAATGTGCTAAGAATATATGTATACATTCTTTTGTGCACACAGACACCATGTCTTATTTTCCTTTGCATTTTTTCCTACTCCATTATTCGTCTTATCAATACATTTTCACGGTCGGAGTGAACTTATTTTATTAGATATAACAATGATATAGTTAGATATAACAATAAATAAAATGTTAATATCAATTTTTCATTCAACTCTTCTTTATTCTTTTAGAGAAATATTAAATATTGCGCCTAGAAAATACTCCACTCGTGCATCCCGAGGTTAAAGAAACGCAACAGCCATGTATTCGACCCTTTTCCTTTCTCCTCGACCCTATTACCCTCCCACGCATCATCTTTTATCTTCCACTCGCTTTCCTGTTTGTACTTTCCAAGAAAGTGAGATAGGAGGGAAGGGAAGGGATCGATGCCTTCCCAAGCATTACGTGCAACGGCCGGTAATATCGCTTTCTCACCCTTATAGCTTTAGAAACCCTTGCAGCTATTCCCTTTTGACATTAGTTGCAAAGCAAGCTATTCTACAAAATCCCAACAATAGCACATCCGTGATTCCCGATCGTTTTTCGCGATTGCGATTTTGTACCATCTCCTTGTACAAAATTGCTGAGATGCCGTTCGCCAATTACTTAATCCCTTTCCGCCCGACCAATAGCTCCCTTTATCGACCCCTCTTGTCGCAGAGATTTGTTTCCCGCATTCGTGAAATCGACTCTAATGTTGGCTATTTGAATAGCTAACAACATAGTTTTTTTTAACAGACGTATAAAAGCTGTTGTAAAAGTGAATCGTTTAAAGTTCTTTATACGCTATATAAATTCGTATCTGATTTACATATGTTTGACGACACATGCATTGCGTGTCGCGTAAATTACGAATATCGTAGATTATTTGTTTTCATTTATTTTCATCTTGAAAACAATAGGATATAGTATCTGATGTTTTAATAATAGTAAGTGGAAAACAGTCAATGAGTATTATTTGAATGCATATTACTAAAATCAAACGAATAACAATGTAAAATATTATATCGCGTCTCGTTCGTACTTCGTAAATTTTTTTGGAATTAATTACAAACAAGATCTTGTTCTTCGACTAATAATTATATGAATATTTATCTCATACAATTATCGAATTAATTAATACAGAAGCAAAATTAAGATATTTTCATTTACTAATTCACACATAAGCGATTTAATAATGAATACGGTTATTCCCTACGAATACGACTATTCCTTTAATATTCGTTAAATTTTAAACACACGTAGACACAAAGAGACGATTGATAGTACACAGATTACGATCAGATTAATTCGCGGCATCGATGCGCTTCGGTGTAGAGGAGAGATGGGAAAAAATAACGGTGTGCTTCGATTAATTTCGACCTATCGATGAGGTTTGATCCTGGATTTCCGGACCAAATTCACGGTCTCTGAAAGGTTAGAGGTTGCCAAAAGGTCGTCAGGTGTACTAGATTTGATCGTTATGCAATTTTCCCTTAAAAGTTTGAAGTTTATATCAGATAGCTGAGTTGTAAAAAAATGAATGCTAGTCTGTCTCTGCAATTTTTTTCTCGAGAAATTTTATATAAGTAAATTGAATGCTTGCATAATACCTGAAACATTAAAATATGCGAGAAAAATAGTATTGACAGCAAAACATTTAGTAACATTGTTATACATAGATGTATTGCACAGAACAAGTAAAAAATTTAGTTTTAAATTCTCCTTAAATTATTTCTAAAAAATATGGATGACATGTTACATAAAAACTATGCAGGATATTTTTGATTAAGCATTAGGATTTTTTTTTTAAACATAGACATGAAACGATTTGAAAGTAAATATTTAACGCTACATTTTAACACATTGATAATTGTCATATTTCAACATATTTTCACAAGATATGAATTTCTTATTGTCAAAATATTACATAAAAATATGTATTTATTTAGAATTCTTGTGCAGGCATGAATTTATCGTTTAAACGTTATCTAGCTCCTAAAATGTAATAATTTCCATTTCAATTTGCGTTAAATACAAACTATCTAGTGGTTTCTTAGATACTTTGCCAGTATCAATAATAGAGTATCGTATTCAATAATGGTTATTCAAAGTCCGAGTAACTGCCGGAAACAGAAACTCCTTCAGTTGCTACCCATACTCAAGTCCCCTCACAACTATCTAGAAGACCGAAACTCCGAATCTATAGAACTGTCGTCGGACTTGTGACCCGTGCAGAGACTTGTCTGACGAAGAGAGATGAGGAACGCCTGAGAATTAGCAAGTAAAAATACTAAGAGAGATATTTGGACCAGTAAACCGAGACGGTAGCGATCAAACAGAAAGTTGGAAGGACTCTACAGACCGCCACTCTGTATAAAAGAGATCATCATTTGGCAACATTGAAAGACCACTTAGAAACATTGAAATATCGCAAGTTGCCTTCGCCTTCTCAAGCCATCATATCAGTTTAGAGACACAAATGGCGAGATACTGCCTTTCGAAACTTTCAACTGCAGCGACAACTAAAGTAAAGTGAAATGTCCGTTATTCTGGCGACTGACAAATTGGATCAATATTGCGATTCCGAGGAAACAATAACTACCGGCTAAATGCGGCAAAAGTGGAGCACGGACTTTAATAACCAGCTGTTAACGAAGTTTGATGTATTATCGGGATTTCGTGAAGTATAGAAACCGAGGAGACCGCGCGTATGGTGGCTAAGGGTCGCCGGGGAAGTTTCTGGGAATGCGGCGCGGAATGTCGCGACCATTATTTCCGAATTCGCCGAGTATGACCCGGCGCGCGCCACGACTTAGCCAAGAGTTCTACCTCGCGCACTAAAAGCACAAAGATTCTCGCAATTCTGAGCGCGCGAAGTGTCCTTACGGTAAAGATCGGAGCAGCAATTACAAGTTCCGTGTAACAACAGGAGGAACCCGCGACGGATCGATGCGATTATTTGCGAAATTCCGTGTTTACCGAAATAACGAGAGGATATATCTTTCGCTTGGATCGGCGAGGAAAAAATCGGCGCGAATATCGTAGGCCGATCCTTCTTTTGTTGACACGTGCACTTTCTCAGGTGCTCTACGATTTCTTCGATAATGCCACATAACGCGCCGATACGTCAAGCGCAAAGATTAATTGAGGCCACATTGCTGGCGCATCGACGTTGCGGGCAAACTACCGCGTCCATCTTAGTGTGGATACGGGTGCGAAAGATGTATCGCGTGCCCTTCCAACTAGCAGGAATCGAAATATAATGGATGATATCGATTCTTAATAAAGCGGGGCAATTAATCGTACTCGGTAAACACTGATTAACTAGCTAGTAAGAGAACAATCTAAACTGCAAAATGACAATAGATAGAATTCATAATTATCCGATATCATTAATATAAATAAGTCTAATAATTTGGACAAATTTTATAAAACCGAAAATTATAAATTATCCAAAATTATAGGAATCAATATAGGAATCAATACCAAAACCAAAGCAGATTACATGGATTAAAATTTCTACGTGATCTACTCGTTTTGGCGTTTGGCGTTTATATTGATTTCTATTACTTGCATACACGAGCTTATTTTTGTTTAATTTTATCCAAAATTATTATTAAATTTTATTTTTCTACTGCAAGAGAAAAAGAGAGAAATATCTGACGAAAGCTTATACGTTCAACGTGATGTGACCGTTGACAAAAAAAGAGAGAGATATTTCATATTATTCATGGTTGTGCATTGATCGTAAATAAATAATTAAAATACGAAATAGTAACATATGAAGTAGACAGTTTTAGCAAATTGTTAAACAAAATTTATATTTTATGCACTTTATTTTCACAACCAAAGTATAATATTCTTTTATGTAAATAATTGTACTCTTTTATTTAACGTCAATGCGCAGGTATTCAAGGCAAAAATATGCCGATTAATTGCAATATTACGCTCGTTCTCGTTTTAATCAAATACATGAAATTTAATTCTGTGCCGTCGGGTCTTCAATTCGATTAACTCGAAAAACACGCGGGTCGGCGACGGATTAAATTCCCAGTTTCGATTACTATATACGGTTATGCTTTTAATGCGATGGAAATTTCAGCTTAACTGCGCCGCACGGCACATGTATTTAACCGACGATGCGTTGCATTTAATAAATCATCTAGATTGGTCGGCGCGTGTAATTTTACAATGCGTTGCGACGGCGGGATGTCTTTCGACGTGAGCTTCGGAGTTGTTCCAGAAAGATTTCCCGACTACGAAGCTTTCGTCTCGGTGAGACTATTCCGATGCGTCGGACGTACGACATACGGTTACCAGTAGGTGAGTACGTAGAAACGTCCGGTGTCTCCTTTGAAAAATCGTCCATAGAGTGGACCCTTCGCCCCGAGTAATTCCCGTGATGAATGTACTATGGTAGATTCAACAATAGCCAGCCGAAACACATTGCCAACCCCCTTCAAATTACGTTCTTGTCAACTCCGAATCATTGGTCGCTCTCGAAAATGCGAAAGATTTTTCTATGTGCGAACAACGTTTGCACCGAGATCTAAATGCTCTTGGTCGAATCTATTAAAAGTAATAAAATCTAGAAAGACGAGTCGGTTCTAATTGTCGTCTGCATAAATAAGAAAAAAAAAAAAGAACAAACTTGTACAATTAATTATTTTGACGAGACTGAGTGGAAGTAAATTAAAAATTGAGGAAGTTAACTGGAAGAAAGACTAGTCACGTGTTATGTTTCTGAACGCGTAAAGAAACTCGGTGGGAGCGCGAATGCTATCGCGCACTTTAATTCTACTCACGCTACAAAAAAATCTATAACATACTGCAACGTGGGAAACGAAATTCTCCGTCTCATAAAGCATTCCTCACTCACATGCCACGTAAGAGGAGGACATCGCGGCAAGGTGGAGGAAACGGCAGGGGCAGAAGTAGGTGGACATTTCCTTGACGTCAAAGGTTTCCAGCCAAGGTTTTCCAACCCGGCCGTGCGGTTTTCCAGTCACGAACGTCAGTGTGGGAAAAGGCATTACGGGTACGCGCCGAGAACGAGACGGCGGAAGGAAACGATATCTCGTTGCACGTCTAGCGGTGAGAGCTCGACGAGAAATTGCAGAACCCATCCACGAATCGAGCTCAGATACCGAACAAGTAATTAAATCGTCACACAAAGAGGCTCGCGGATAACAACAATGATGTGTAAAAGTTTTTTAATTCTGCTTCAGTGAAGTAGAAATCGTAAGCCGACTTTTGAATAATGTGGGGATTTTATGACGAAGAAAATGATATTTTTGCCCTTCTCTCTTTCCCCCCTTTTTTTCCCCTAAATATATCTATATATATAAATATATACAATATAAATATATACAATATACGTCTCCATTATCCAAAATCATCCCGTTTACAAAACGTGAATTGTTTGTATAAATCAAGATGGATTTCACAATATGAAGCAATTGGCGAAACAGGAAGCTGGTGTTGCAGTCATCAATACACCTGCGCTATCGCAGTTTCGCTTGGAATATGCGCGACAGGATACTGTCATTTTTGTTTACCTATCGAGATCCAACGCAATACACAACAATAAATAGCACAAAGAGAGCAATAGACGGATTAATCTGGCTATCGATATTCATTCGTTGTAACAATCCGCGTAATAAATTCGCCGTTCACGTTATATTATACATGTACGATATAGGACATTTTATGCGGGTATTCGTAATTCATAAACGGAAATGCCACGGGGACCGACGAGCGTCTCCTAGTCGATTATACTGTCAAGTATACTGCATTGTTATACTACACTTTTACTTATACGCTTTTACCTTTACCGCTGACCTTTAACAACTTGAAATGTCCGTTACATCGATCGTGGAATCCCTATAGCTCGTGCAAATAAAACAAGTCCTTTGGGCGAAGATAATGATCCACTTCGACGAAGGACGTGGCGACGAAAGAATCATTATTCCCTTCTAAGTGAATTTCTAGCGAGTAATTCCGTGCGTCGTCGCAATAACTTCGTTATTTTATAGCATTTACGTCACAACACTGTGGCAAATAGATTCGTACAATTATTTTATTACTCAGGATATTTTCATAATATTTCAAGTACGTCTAAAAGGCTACTGATAATATATTTGCAATTTTCATCGTGATAATTATATTTATTTTAATACAGAGAAAAATTATTAATATTAAGTATATATTAATAATTAAGTATATAATATTAATATTATATTAATAATTATATAAAAGATTATGTAGAACGAACTTTTGAAGGTTTTTAGCAGTATAATAATACCTAATGTATCTAGAGTATCTGATATAGATGGCTCAAGATATATTATTTGAAATTAAATTAGTCACTTAAAAAAATACAGAAATGAGAATATTGAAGATAAATAAAAAATGAATAAAAAGTGTAGTTTAGAATATTTAGATATGATAAATTAAATAATTTAAATTCATATCGATTTAAAATGGATTTTTCTTTAATAAAAAATGTCTATACTTTTCAAGTAATAAAGGATTAAAAGTAATGAGTTTCTGGTAAATTAAATTTCAGAATTAAGAAGAACAAAATGACAAAATTATAACATTCAGTTAACTTTAAGTTGATCTTATTGTAACGATCTTAATTTTAAACTTAGTTACAAAGATATCCGGTGATTCTAGGACACCCTGTCTCTAGAGATTCACATTCGTGAATACAGAATTGGCAATCCCGAAATACCCGAGCTTTTTTCTCAATAGCTGACGATACCGGTTAGGCCACAGTTTTTTTTGGGAATATATACATATATAAATAGTCATATTTATATTTTATTAAATAATTAAATTATTTATTTAAACCGTACAAAAAATTTATTTATTGAAAACTCGCAGAAAAATCATAGCATACATAAAATAATATTAAAATTCAAATACAGAAATCGAATAAATTATATATTAATATTATATATATACATATATACACAAGAATTTTTCATAGAAAAATATGTTATATGTTATTCATATTATAAATACATAAAAGGAAGCACCTTATTTTATATAAAGAATGCGATGTATATATATGCGTTGCCTGGCATTTTATCTCGCGCTTCGATCTATTTTTAATATATTACTGCGTCGCAGCCCTGCACGTTATAGTCTTTCCATTGAACGCAATATTCTTCAATGAATACACGTCAGGCGATCTATGATCTATTCTATGCAAACAAGAGCTGAAACATTCACCCTCGGTTTATGCATTTCGCGGATACTAACGGAATACGTCGCATGGTTTCAATGAATCTAAATATGCGCGCACGCATAGCAAATGTCTTTAAATCGATTCACACGATACGAGCTGCTTAAATTAATCACGAAATATCTCCGTCCGAGCAAACGCATTTATTCATGCAACGCTATCAACGCTGCAGCCATGGTTATCGCGATACTGTTTTTCGACTCTCGCATTTAGTTAAAAATAATTACATTAAGATCCCCGCGCGCATCGGGCGCACTTGGATCGATAACGCAAACTATTTCCGTCCCATTCCAGTCCCCGGCATCCTCATTCCCCTCATTCCCTTGAAACTGCAGCCCCGTTATGTAACGAGCGAAATGAAAAAAAAAAACACAAGGAGACCGAGAAGAAAATACAAGCCTGAAAACAATTCTATTCCGGCAGTGTTTCTGAAAGAGGTGCGCCACGAAATCAGGAACTACGCTTCTTCTTAACAACATTTCTTGCTTATCTCTGCCGGTTGCGCGGAAATGGCGTTCCCGCGGCAAAACATTTTCCGGCGGAGGCATTCAATTTTTTCGCCGTTGCTACCCTTTTCCTTCGAACTGCCGCAATCATCAGAGTTCTCCGCTTTACCTTCGCGAAATATTTAGGATCGCGATTCACTGCAGATACCGGATCAATTGCAAAATTATGTGTTTATGCTTTATACAACGATTAATCCGCATTAACAATTTTTCTTCATAGAAGAGTATTTGTAGAAAATCGTGTAGATATAATAATCAAATTATTTTGATTGAATCATTAAAGTTTAAATCAAATTTTGCAAATGAGAATTGATATTTCTTTTCTACAAACGAGGAAATATTTGTCCGTCATATATAAATTGTAAAATATTATTTTAACTGTAATTATTATACTGTAATTGAATTATTGCAAAAATTAATACGTAAAGAATGATAGAAGTTTTACAAATAAAAGCGATATCCCAGTTTATAATTTTTTTTTACATGTAATTTTATGTATATTTAAAAGATCTGTTGACATTTTCGTGCGCGAGTTGAACTCGTTCGCACACGAATTATCACGCGGTGATAATCCATCCACTATTGAAGCACGGAAATGTTCTAGCCAGATATACAACATTATACTAAACATACACGAGGCACGTCTCGACGCATTATGTAAATACATGTAATAACATTACCTAAGTGCACACGTTTACGTTACGTTTACGTTTCGAGTGTGCGCTAGTCAAGTTGTCCCTGCTGCATAATTTGCGCAGTGGTTCGCCGATGCAATTCACTTTTCGCGATTATTCGCCGAAGTAGCGTATTACAATTTCGATGGTGAGCGTCACGAATAGTTTACTTTCGTGACAACGATGTATAGTGATGTCTAAGGTAGACAAAACATGAAAAAATTCTTTCCCGAGTTGTTCCTGCATGCGTTTTTTTGCGCTTACATTCCTGGATCGCTAAAAATAGCCACTAAAAAGCGGCCTTTACCTATTCGAAGTTCGGGTTGCCGTGGTCTACTTCTCCGCGAGTCACGCCTCCCTTCCGCGAAGCATTAATCGCAGCCCGCCGACTATCGCTGGAAATGCATCCGCGTACTTTAACATTTCGCCTCAGTCGCGTGCGGCCGTGGCGCACATTTAGGCAGAAAAACGATAAAGCGTATTTTTGCGCTTGAACACGAAAGCAATGCATGCAGTGGTGCCTAGAAAGAGAGGAATTTGCAAGAGCTTGCAATCATTTAATTATTTGAAAAGAATCTATCAATTTTTATAATAACATCCAGATTCTGTATCAATGTGACATGTATTTCTTATTATCTTCTGTATATTTGTTCAAAATTTTTTTAACTATATTTTCTATAAATTATCATGAATAAGATGGACGTCAAATTATCAATAATAAAGAAAATTTTTATTATTATTCTATTTGCAAAAACCGTTTTATTTTGATTTATCTTGATAAAATTTTGTATTATAAATGCATGGAAAGTTATACGAAACGGGAAAATTTAACAGTATTTTTTCATCTTTGTGCCAATTTTAAACTAATTTATTGTTTTCATACATAACAGCGACTTTGCAATATACGTAAATAATATTTTCAAAAAATATTATTTTTTGTTCTTGTTACATAATTATATTCTCATGTAATATATTTTTTATATAAAATATACCTTTTGATTTAATAGAAATCTTCCACGATATATGTATTTTATACTCAATTTCTCTTGCCAATATTTTTCTTACATATTCTCCAAATTTCAAATTTTCAAGAAATTCAGATTTTGTTCGTCTAAGCACCACTGTGTTGCACTAGCTCGAAGGTTGCCGGTGAATGTAGGTCGATTCTCAGGTTCTAACTTGGACCCATGTAGCCAAAACGAGCCAATCTCCACCCTTCCAACCTGGAACGGAGACAAAGAAAGAGCGGGTAGGGATGAGGAGATAGCAGAGGCGAGAGGTTGCATGCATGGATGAACGCGAGGTGGTTGAAAATGGTGCTGGTGGTAGTGGTGGATATGCGGCAAAGGTAAAGGTCAGATAAAGCGAATGCTATCGACTGCTTTGTTCGCGGAAACGCTTTACTGGCTCCCATTGTGTTCTCTTGATTATTATGTTCATTCTCAATACTTGCTGTTGCCGTTCTATCACTTATATTTCCGTGAGGGCTTTTATTTCATTACAACTATTAATGGTACTATAGTTTATGCTACTACTATTTCTGATTTAATAACTTTTCGCTAATGTTATTATTATAATCTGTCGATTTCTCTAAAGAATTCTCTTGCAACATTTCCGAAAAGTTTTATTTGCTTAATGTCATTTAATTTTTCTATAGAAACTATTTTTTTTGTTTCAGAGTTTTTATTCCAATAACTTTTAATATTATTATAATATTAAACGACATGGAAGTTTTGATAAAACTATACATCATGTGATTGAAATTAAAAAAAGAACAATTAAAATTTTATTTATTTTATTTATAAAATAATTAAAGTAGAAAAAATAAAAATATAACTCGTTACATAGAAAAGAAAAAATGTTGTTAAATATATAT
>VBVQ01004371.1:0-15037 GCA_011636635.1 Tetramorium simillimum | reverse complement strand
CGCCCTCGCGCTGTCTTGGCCCTTGTATCGTTAACTTCTTTTTCGGCAGAAATCTTGAGAGCAATACAATGTGTTTCATAAAAAGAGATTTGTTACATATTATATTCCTAATAGATATATAAATTTGATATATAATGGTGCTTTTCAGCCTAAAATAAAGAGAAATAAATAATATTTCATTGCTTTTCAGCTTCATGTCACAGCGAGGATTATCGTGTCCAAAATTAGTTTGGGGATTTGGCGTACACGAGATGCAAATGGAATGAAATGTATACCATCGCTGTCGAAGTCTAATTCGTTTCGTAATTGATAAAAGCGCGCAACTAATAACATTTATCTGCGATTATACGCCGATGCCGGTGCAGGTAGGGAATAAACAGCACATCGAAAATTATCGAAATACGCTCGCATGGCAGGAAGTAATTATTCGCTACAATTTCGTTTTAATTAGAGCACTTTGCAGATTTTTATCCGGTGAATAACACAGGTAAATAATTACTCTTTCAATTGCACGAATTTGCGGTACGTTTTAATGATGGTTTATTAATTGCCACTATTGTATGACGGTTATAAGGATTAAACCAGAATGATAGGATGATTATTACAAGAAAACAAACAAAACCATCGTATTATTAATAATTGCGTATATACTCGCGGAAAAAAGTAAACAAGATATAAGAATAATTTTATCTAAAAAACATAACTATAATTTATTTCAAACATCTCTCGTATTTTCTCTTATCAATACTAATTGTAAGTTAAAAATTCATTTACTTTCATAATATTTTATAACATCATAAATCAAGTCGTGCTAAAATCATATTGTCTGATAGCGTTACCAGTTTTCTATCTCTGTAAAATGTAATTTTAAAATTATTCTGTAAGCTATTCTTTGCTTTGATATTCAGAATAATTAGGTGCAGATTTATCACGTGAATTTTTTAATTACTTTACTGATGAACTTTTCCGCAACTTATTAACAATATTAAAACTTAAAATTTATTAGTTTTTTTAAATATCAATGTGAAAAGAAAAATATTATGACTTCAGGAGAAATAAAATTTACTCTCTGTCACTTATCATAAAACAGTATAATCAAATACTAAAAAACAATTTCTTCTAATTTTTTCTTGTTAATTTTAATATAAAAATGTCCTTTAAATGTTTTCATTTTATTAACAATTTTTTGAATCAATAATATTTTAGAGTTATTATAAATTTAAAGATTTTTATCTTCATAGTGTAATTAACCATAAAATGAGGCTTTTATAAGAACAAACGAATTCTCGAAGCTATCACTTATTCTAATAAAAACAATGAAAAGCACTCGTGCCACATCAATAACAACGGCGCCTTTTCCATCAACATCGCTTAATTTTATGGCAAGCGATGCACTTCCGTCGCGCTAATGGAACCGAGAGATCTTCAGGAAACAGACTCGACAACGGAAATCCGCAAATAACTTCGTCCCAGTCATCCCAGTAATGTAGCCAAAATTTCATCTCTTTTTTGTGTATACCATTTGTACAATGTTTTTATTCTATTTTTAATTACATTGTATGCCAATGCTGTATCAATTCATCCATTATCAATTGGACACATCATTGTTTCAAGATAAATTATAGATAATAAAATAAAATATTATGGTAAAAATTATGTACAATTTGTACAACTATAGTAATTAATTAAATTGTACATATTGCAACGATATCGTCATTTAAAATATTCTTTTTTTAACTATACTTCTGATCTTTGTCTGTCTTAGAACTAACAATAAGACGGATAAGTTGATGATCTTGCGTATCCTTGTTAAACGTTAACTACATCCCTGAAGAAGGATCGGAGAACGTGAGAAACGTTTCGGGGTTGCAAACGTCTTTAGTCGGATGACGTTGGAAGCTTAGGAAGGAAAATTAAAAAAAAAAAGCAGAAGAGAGAAGATTAAAGAAAGAAAAAATCGACGAAAAAAGGGTACGCGATAGAAGGTAAAGAGGGACGTCCGAAAGTCCTCCTTACTCTGTGGGAGGGAAGCGGCAGGGTGGAAGTAAAGAGAAAGAACAGGCACAGAGGAATGCAAATGGCCGCACCGGGCTCGATATGCAAAGGAAGAAATATTTGCGCCGCGCGCATCGTGGATAGTATTGCGTGAAAGCCGCTGCCAGGACCTTCCAGCTTCTTATCTTGTAAAAGAAGCGGGGATTGAGAGAGGGGCTGGAAAAAGCGAGAAATAAGGTTCGCCGTTGACTGTTCGAGTTTTCCCCCGCGAAAAACTCGAACGGCCGCGCATCGATGCATCGCGGGTGCATCGACACGCGATGCTATTCCATCGGTGGAGCAGCGACGACGGCGTCTGCATTCCGCTGCATCGGGAATTTTATCTCGAAGCTGTATCGCTACGGAGATGTTGACCGCGATAGTAGAGCTTGCGTGATAATTTTGTATCGACCTGTTTTTTCTCCCCATTTTCTACGATGCTCATTGATTCTATCGACGAAGCGCGCCAAAAGTAGATTGTGGCGTTCGAAGAATATCAATAGGAATTGAGCAGATTGACGTAATATTGAAACAATAAAATTTCTCGCGATAGAGGAAAAAGTAAGAAAAAAATTAGGAAAGAACTTCAATTCGCTAATGCATATCATAGCGTGCGAAAATATAATAAAGCGAATTAGAGTTACTTTAGATTGTATCAAAAGTAAAAATTGAAGTTGCTACACGAAAGTGTAGCAACATGCCAAGTAGTTTTCGTACAAACAAAGCAAAACATATACAATGTAACGCGTAAACATTAATTTTGTCTTAATTAAAACCCGTGAAAGTTTTCACGAAAATTTGACCGCTCTGCGAGTAATTTAATTGAATATAAAGCGATGCAGCTAAGTCAACGCAGCCACAAGCACATGCCAGTAAACGTACTCTCACAGACGCGGTAACGCTTTATTTTCTGAAAAGCCACCTGTATCCGTAACTCTTCGGAGTGCCAACGCGGATCGGCGCGTGGATGCACTTTCCTCGGATGCACATTCATGGGCGGCAACCAATGGGAAAGCCGAGAAACGTTGTCGGCTTTTTCGCGGCTTACAGGGAGTTTCACGGTTGAATATCCCGACCGGTGCTGATAGCTACGTCTATCGTATTTTCCTCCCGAAGAACGAAAGCTTGGCAAACGCGAGAAAAATTCTCTCTGCGAGTAACAAACTTGTTGTCGTTTCAAATAAAATAACACTCATTATTTTGTATTTTTGCGGAAATAATATCACTGTTTCCTACAGCGGAAAAATAAAACGATGGAATACTCCATTGAAATAGTTAACAGCCTGGCGGCTGTTTATCCGGATTATTTAAATACCGTATTCATTGATCTAGGACAAGATATTCATTGCTCTATAGTTAATTAAAAAAGTAATATCAATCTATTAGATACATATATACATATATGGTTACTTTTTATTAATAATGACTAGTAATTAAAAGAATAATTAATTAGACACGTCTCTTTTTCTCATAAAAAAATTATAAATGTTTGTAAAATAATAATATTACATTATCATTGGCTTTTTTAATTAGCAAAAATATTAAATAATATTTCATAATGTCCGGCTATATATTCTATGATTATTGAACATAGATACACTGAGAGAAAAATATAATTACTTTTGACCTCAATCACAATTTTATAAAATTTCTAACGATAATTATGGTTAACATAATGATGCATATAGTTAAGTTAATCATATTTATCGTTAGAAATATTATAAAATTATGGTTGAGGCCAAAAGCAATTATATTTTTCTCTCCGTGCACGTTCTCTGATATCTGAAACTATCGAGTCTTCTGCCCTTCCAAGATATCCATGTGTCATTGGACAGATATTACGGATTAATCTTCAGAAGAAAATAGAGGCGTTTAATTCCCGGTATAAAGTTTTCCAATTTCGGTGGACGATATCTAATCCCCGGTGAGCAACGTTTACCTCTTCGTCACACCGTCGTGATGCCACGACCCCTAGCCGCTCAGCGACGCGTCGGGCTCTCTTCTCCTCTCTTCTCCATGAATTCCGGCGAATTCCACCGCGAGTTATGCAGACAGTACGGTAATTGTTCCATTACCGCGAACCCTCTTCGCTCCCGCTGCGTAACGTATGGCCGTTTAACGGCAACTTTTACAGATACCCCCGTGTCGCAATTAACGTCGTATCTAATTCTGGGACGGCGATTAAGCGGAAACGCGAACGTCGACTTTTTCGACGCTCGAGGTACGGCGCGAAATTTCGACTCGTTATCTCCTAACTTTCGCGAGCTCGGCTATCGTCACTAATGAAAATAACATCGTACTTATATGAATAGACATACCCGCCGGCAAGTATGTCGAAAATACGTCCAATTTCACTTGAAGTATCTTACATAATATAAAATCGATTACTTTACTGATTATTTAAAAAAATCGGCTACCCTGTATAATTAAGAATTCAACATTCAATTGTGAAAGTCAAAATTTCGCGAAAAACGATTTTTCTAAATAATTACAATGTTGGAGAAGTGAAGGAAGAAATATATCTCCAAGATTTTCACGTAAAATTACGAGATTTGTATCTTCTAAATATTCTCGTGAATTATATCCAAGTCCTTTACGTATATCGGCGAGATGGGGACTTAAACGCCCCTCGTCCTATTATCTTCTACTAATTCATCCTACCACTCCCTTTATTCGTAATTCAGAATTACCTCGGGTATCGTAGACTACAATGGAGCGAAATAATCTCACGTAAACTTTATAACATTCCCTCATCTACGCTGAAAAGGAATTATGAAAAAATTTCATTTCGCAAAGCATATTCAGAATTATAGCAAGATTTAATCCGCAATATAGCTATTGCCGCTCTTATAGCGATCATTATTTAGCCAAGCTTATGAGATGCAAATGAGATGTTACTTTATTACGCGCTCGATAAACGCGCTTATTAAATGAAAACAAAGTTGACATATGCTCTAGGAGCATATTCGAATACGGATTAATTATCGCCCGAAACGTATAATTATGCATATAAGCTGTATTTATGATGGCTCAATAGATCGATAGTATTAATAATAGAAAGCTTAATATCGCTCTCTAGCAGAGAGTTAATATCGACACTACTAATAATTTACATCATATCAGCTTCGAGGAGAATAATTAATTCTCTACATATCTCTATGAAAGAAAACTTGAGAGACACGGCGCTGGATCATTCTCAGCACTTCGTGCGTCTCTACTAATCGAGAATAATTTGCAATTGCATAATGCACTCGAGACTGCATTACGCTGCAAGTTTGTCCTGCGTCGCGTCGCGGAATGCGCAGCAGGAAGGATGCGAAATCGGGGTGCCACGGCGGCGGCAACGGCGGCGGCAACGGCGGGTTACTTCGGGGGTAAAGAGGAAAAATGAAGCAATTAACCCGAGTGTCGGCTAATGAAGCTTAATAAGGGTACCCTCTCGAGTTCTCGCAAGCCGTAATGCGCGAGCACGCGCGCGCGCGCGGGCGCGCCCGCGTATCCGCGTTTTAATTAATACCCTCTTAGTCCAACGACACATCTTTCCTAGCTGAGCGGTGCGCGCCGCCGCCATTGTCTCTATTGTTTTCTCATCATAACATTATGCGCTCGGAAGCGCGCGTCATTAGGTGCGTTCTCCCGCGAAGCGGATCCCGCAGTACTCGACCTTTTCCCCGCGTTGCAGATTTGTTTCTCCGACCGAGACGGAGTGTTTCTAATTTAATATCGCCCACGTTTCTTGATATCGCTCGTCTGCCCGCTATTCGCGTTCGATTGTCATCAGTCAGCACGGCGACGTTAAAAGTTAACGTCAGAGTAAAACGAATTTTTCTTTCTATCTTTGTCATTTTTCACAATATTAATCTACTAATTACAAAATTTTTTGGCAAATTTCTTCGAATGATTAAAAATGTTATTAAATCTTAGATATGCATAACATAAATTATCCCTTCCAATGTAGGAATGTATACCTATATTTAGTTCATAAAAGAGACAAGTTTGCGGAAATATTACATTTACACCATTTTTATGTACTTTACATTTACGAACTTTACTCCAATATTAATGTTACATTAATAAATGTTTGAACTCTTGCGTGCGACTCACTTGAAGCTAGCGATCGGTTACTCAGGTATTAAAAAAGTACAAGGGTTCCGTCGCATAAATTCATCCATGGTTTTAACGAGGTTCGCGTGCCCGTAGCCAGGAATTAAGCGCACTCTCGCCACTTTTATCCGCTTTCTGAAGTGCCGGTTAAATATTCCTTCTGAAAAGAATTTTACAGCAAACGAACGTTACGCGAATATTGTAACAGAAAGGGAGCGCGAGAAATGAGGGGGGAGGAGAACAAGAACTAGGTGGAGAGAGAGAGAGAGAGAGGAAAATAGCGGAGATGATAAAGGTAAAGGAGGAATTAATTTATTACAGACCCTCTAGGGGGGAGGGGGAAGAGGCAGACGAAATAAAACGACACAACGAGGGACTGTAGTAAAGACAGTATCAACGAACGGAAAAAAGCGGCGTAATAATACCGAGTGGGTAGGATTAAAAGCAGGATTAATTAATTACTTTCGTAACCCGGCCCCATTGAATTAGTCCCTCGGAAGAGTGAGCGAGGCATAGAACTCTCGTCATAGCACGAATCGAAGGAAAATTTCCGGCACGGAGCACGCGTCCGTCCCTTCCCCTTCAATCTCTCCGTCAAATTCAGATTTCGACAAAGAAAATCTTTAAACGATGATTGTCGTAAAATATTTTTAAATGTAGAATTGTAAAATCCATACATGTATTTGTATCAGAATGAGCTATTTATTACTCTGTTTATTAGTAAAAATAATCTGAATCGACAAAAAGTGAATTTTATGATGTACATTATAACCCGCTGCGCGTAACTTGGCGCGCGAGACACCACCGTACCTCTTGATTGTACATCGTAAAATTAACTATGGCCGAGTTAATAAATTTTTATTTTAACTTTTTATTTCCATAAAATTGTCATAAAAAGATATTTCTAATAAAGTAGCTACATCTTATATGGAATACACTTACAAAACCTCTTGTTCTACATGAAAATGAAGGGAGTATAATTTATATGATAATATAACAGAATAATATAGCAGTATGATTTTCAGTTTGTAATTTCTTCCTATATAAGCTCTGGAAACTGTGAAACAAGTAGAAGTCCTCTCTTCGTAAAAACCGCATTTAATGTTAGTTAATATATAGAAGAGCATAGAGTTCCTTATATACACTTCCATTACTGCCACATCAAATTTTAATGACAGATACTTTAGCGAGCGAAGTTCATTCTCGCTTCGAGAGACGACGTGAAATTATCTAAAGAGATGAGAAAAAAAAGCAGAATCGAGATAATAGTAGTGGGAAGGGTGGTGGAATTAAAGGGTGAATTAATTAATTACAGCTGGAAAATGTTCAGCTCCGCAGGTTTCGCTAGACACGAAATAAGGTTGGATGTGCGTTCGGAATTGGAGTAAAAACAATTTAGAGCGATGTAAACTTCGCAAAAGAGTGGTAAGCTGAGAAAAAGACAAGACTGAGAAAGAAAGAGAGAGAGTCAAGAGAATCCAAGTTTCAACAGTAGGATGAAAAACATGATAGGGCAATACTCTGCAAGATGTAGAACGGAAAAAGGCGCGTTCTTGTATCTTTTAAGTGACATTTCGTATATATTTATTCTTATTCTAATCTGAGAGACGTGTATAAAGTATGTATAAAGAAATCTCCAAAATTCTCTGACAATTAAGTTTTTAAAAAAGTATAAATAAGATAACACTGTAGATTCTAGATAGAAAATTAAGATAATAATATCCATCCTTTATAAAAGTCCAAACAGTCTCTACTTTAACAGTTTTTAGCTACTACTCGTCTAATTATTGATTAGCGGTTTAACGATGCGCGTCGTCTCTTTTTCGCGAAACAAGCGGAGCCGGTAGCAGTCGCCCGATGTATCGCCGGTGTGTCGTATCACATAATTACATCATTTTACCTCATAAGCGTTTCATGTTGTACGACGGTGTGGCGTCGTCGTTTAATTAACAAGCGAGAATATTCATATCCGACGGACGGGACGCGCACGGCTCCAAGCCGGACCGCAAGCAGATTAAACGGCGCGAAAAAAAAAGGAAGGAAAAACGAGGGGGAGGGAGAGAGAGAAAAAAAAGAATGAGAGAATGCCGACGCGGTAACAGAGGCGCGACACGACAAAAGCGACGCGACCCGACGGGGCGCGCGCGCGACGCGACCCGGGATTTCCGCGGAGTTTTCCCCGCGTATTGCTTTCCGCTCCGAATCCGCTTGCGAGCCCCCCTTCTTCTACACTTGCGTCAGCGTCCCCGAGGATTTATGCATTTATACGGGCCGGACGGCGAGACCGCATCCGAGAATGACGCCGGAGGGCGCGGAGGTGAAGCGACAGGGAAGGAAGTGCAGGTAGAGAAGGAAGAGGATCTCCTCCCTCGATAATCGTCGCCGGCGTGTAATCGCGTTTGCACTCGAACCCGCGATTTATGACCGGTCACGTCAGCGTAACGGGGCCGCCGTACACGCGGACGGTTTCCGGCTTGATTAATGCAGGAAGGAGTGATGGAAATAATATACAGCGTCCATTCCTCCCGCTGTTGGACGTCAGGGTGCTCGCACCGCTAATGGAGAAGCTTCTTCCTCTTTCGTTGATCGATGAACGCGACGCGCCATTCGCACGGAAGAGTAATAAAAGCGCGTTAGAGACAGAGGAACGATTTTCGCATTGTATCGTCGATAAAATGCATTGGATAATGCGAAGAGAAGAGTGAAGAAAGAAGCTAAATGATGCACGTAACCTCCATGCTGTTTGTTATCTATTAGATATTTCTTTAAAACAAAAATTGCACGTTGCTACACTAAATTAAATACAATTGTAATTGCAAACAATATAATTATAAATATAAATATATGACTATAATTATAAATTATATTTAAATGACAAAGCACAATAAATGGATAACGATAAATTCTTAAAGGAAAAAAAAAGCACTTCTTTTTTCTCGAAACGAAAGATCTCTGACTTAACGTCGTATGCACGAATCGATGCTTAATCCATCGTTTCGCTTTTGGTAGCTGGCGGTGGCGCTCTAGTCGTTGCCGACAAAAAGCCTCTTTCACGCTATACGAGCACTTGCCATCTTTCCCGGTTTAGGCGCTTTTTGCCACCCAGCGAGAAAACGGATGGACTCCGATAATACCGAGGACCCCCCCTTGGTACCGAAAGGCGGATAAGCCGGCGGAAGAGACGAGTCTGCGTGGTCGTAAAGCAGGGGGGAACGATCATGCTTTAAAGGGTACACCATCGCCAAAAGCGTTGTCCAAAATCGATCGGATCTATGCGCACCATGAATATTTCATGCAATATTTGTCTAAGAAACAAAGGATAATTTTTACCCGATAAAATCGTGCCCCCGCGCGCGTTTCATGTAATATTAATTTTGCGAAAAAATTTACTATCGGCAGACAAGATCGTAAGCGAAATCCGGCGGTTGTTAGGAGCGAGGAGGGGAATGGACCCTATGAATATTTCATGCAATACTTGTCTGTAAAAATAGGGGAATATTCGTGGGGGGAGTCGACGGAGTACGCCGGATCTAGCCCGCGCGAGCGAGCTCAAAGAAATATTATTATTGTTCGACGGGAGCACGCTCCGAAGTGCATGTCGATGCGATTGGATATCTCGCGAGGCAACTTGGACCGAGAGAAAAGGGAACAGGATGAAGATTTCCTACGCGGAACAATTTAATGCGCCTGCAAGGTAACGATAACAATAATTACAAAATACGATTACGATACTTGATTTATTTCACTAATAGATATGTTCAAATTTTAAACCGTAACACAATTTTTTTTTTGTGATAATAGAATCGGCGAGCATAAAGTTTATATAAAGATTCTTACGTAGCGTTTTTGTATGAGAATTTAAAAAGAGACGTAAAAAGAATATTACACACACCGCGCGTGAACCTTTCCTCCATCTTTTCCATCACCCACGTGTGAACATTCATCCGCTATATTCCATCTTCTTTCTTTATACTTCCTCGGCAACTCGTGTCGCCGCTGCTCGTTGCCTTCGCGGAATGTAGAAGGAAGCGGGAAGAGCTATCTTCGGGCGCGCAGTATAATATTGTTAGGTATGCAAATTAAACCATTCAAAAGCTCTGATGAACTTCCGGAACTTCCAGCGTGCTCAAAAAAGGGGGGGACAGCGCGACAAAGGGCGAAAAAGAGCGAAGTTTCGTCACGTTGAAAATGGAGACGAAATCAACACAAGTTTGAATAATTAATCTCGAGTAAATGTAAAATTTGATGCTTTCGCGTTCTGTCTATTTAAATACGATAATATAGTTAATATAAAAATACTAATGAAAGATGCGTCTTATTTTCGAAATATCAAGAACTGTTATAAAAAATTGTTAATTATTAATGATACAAGTAATTACATTCATCTGCTGATAAAAAAATTATTTAATTAATACCTTATAAATATTATCCAGTTCAAATGACCTTACAATTTCATAATTTTTTATGTAAAAATATATTTGGAAGTGTAATCTGTTTAATAAAAATAGCAAATATTAGCAGTTATTATGTATTCAGCGGTATAATTCTAAATCGTAAGTCGTAACTCAGTAGTATTCTCGGCCATTCTTCAGACATCTTTACTTTGCGATGTCATTAGCATAAAATAATCACCGTGGCAATGTGGAACGTGATTTCATATAAATTCTAAAGTTCGGGTAACGCAACTTTGGAATCCCCATGCAAAAAGGAAAAAAAATAGAAAGAAAACATAGAGAGAAAAGTTCGGTTTCAATTTCCACCTTCTGTATCTCTCGCGATTGTCTGTTCACGCTGCTTAAGCAAGAAATGAAAATTATTTCCATCCCTCAAGGAGTACTTTTCGAGAAGTTTGCGCCCGTAACTATTCCCACAATATTGTGTAATGTAACAAATCGTATAACATACATAAAATATAATTTCTCTGAATGCAATTATGATAGACAGTTTGATTAATAATATGAATACATATACATCTTCATAATATATTTTATATGGCAGTACGAAATAATTAATTAATTCAGGAAATTCGATTCATAAATTTTCATACATGTGTTCGTAGATTCGGAATCGTTAAAGCAGCTCACGTGAAGTAATTGCCAATTACAATTGTAATGGCGAATGTAAGAAGCGCAGAGACGTTAAGTGTCTGTGATATAACGCCATTGTCGAACGTAATCCAACTGCAACGTTTATCGAAGCCATTAACATGCAAATTTTAGTGTAACGGCGTTATCTCTTGGCGAAAACAATTCCCATTGCTATTAGAAAATGCGCCTTTAAATCCAAATTCGTATGTCCAATTGATAGAGATTTAATTAAAAGAAAATCCATTGCAGCCGATTTAACAATCGACGCACCGATATTATTCTACGTCGCAATTAAAGCGACGTAGATCAATTTAATAGATTTTTCGAAACAATTCGACGCGTTAAGGAAATCCGATTTCAACTCCCGGTCCTCGTTGATCGTATATAGTCGTTCACGAGATTTACATTGCAGAGGACGTTCGCCCGTCTAGAATTGTCGGAAAACCACCTCATCCCGGTCTCTCCCTCTCACCCCTTTCGGGCGCCACCCATCGAGTGCGACCGCTACGCCCCTAAAATACTTCGAAAGTACGACAATTTACTGTAACTGCGGCTTTTCGGTCTGCGGCTGTGGAAGATATTACGCATGATATATCCCTGTCAGAGACCGCCCGACGGATATATTGTATACATGTCGTACGCTCGCGTGCGCCATTAACGTCCCCTCCGGCCTCGTGGATTGATTATTGTCCTCCGTGCAGTAATTTTTGTCGGATAGTCTCCGTGTAGAATTACGATTCCGGCATACGGTTGTTTATCGAAAATCGATAGGGCTGCGTTTATATCTTTACGTTGTTCAAGCGGAGTATTCGTCGAGCGGCGCTTAAGTTTCTTCATTTGCTGTATTTTAACGACAACGACGAACATTAAAGGGGGCCTGTACTAAAAATGACACTATCGTCTGATAAATATTTGGAAAAGGCTTGCTATTTAAAGAAATCATTATGCGTCAGTAATTACAATAAAAATGGTAATCTAAATAACCCTTAATTAATTCTGTAACGCAAATTATTTTTTAGAAATTAAACATGAGAAACACTATATCATACATGTTCTGCGATATTTCATTACAATCACGTAATGTTCCAAAATCTATTACTGAATTTTTCAATTAACCTAGTGGAAATCAATAATGCCCACCCCTATGCAATTTCATTGTGTTACGGAGTTACGCGTTTATTTTATTTTTCAATAAACGCGTAATGAAAAGCTGAAACGAACGATAGACAAATCCATTTTGCAGCTAAAATTCACCGAATGCAATTATGCACTCTTGCAAACTCTTTATAAAAATCACGCAAGAATGACAATAATAAAAAAGTAAATAATGAGTAAAATCAACTACTATACTGCACAAGATAACAAACAATATATAAGTAAGTAAATGAGATTTCTTAAGTACTAAAAAAAAACAAAGTCTCAAGTTTCAGTTTCTTGCGTTTTCTTTTCTAGAAAGGCTAAACTATTACGTCATATTTAAAAAAAAACTCGCGCTTTTGCAAGAAACACGCGTAATTACGTATAATCATATCAAATGCGTTGCAAACTTTTATCACGCTTAACTTTATTGTCGCATCGCCACAGGTAGTAAAAGCGGCGATGGTGCCGGGCTAGCAATTTGATGGAGCGCCCACGGTCGGACGACGACGGTAGTAGTTACTCCGGGGTGAACGGTCAGACGCGGTGAAAACAGTAGTTAATGCCGGCTATGGTACGGCCGGCGAGTGCGTAAAACCGGCACTTATTGGCGGAACGTCGCGCTCAACGCCCGAGGTAGCTACTGCCGCCATCGTGATCAGGCCGCGTTGCCCGGTACGGCCGGTCAGTAGTCGGTACACGGCCGGTGGTCAGCCGTGCCGCTACGCGCAGCTCAGTAGTCAGTATCAGCGCAACGGACGGGCACGCTTACACGGAGCAGAGCGTGCAGTGGTTGGTATCGACATTGGTCGAACCGTAACAACCTCGAGATACAGATTATACATCTGATGCGACCTCCGATGATCCGATTGCATCGAGCGGCAAGGCTGCGTTATGCTAACTCTCTCACAATCGATTTCTTGTCCTAATTAATTTTATTATTAGATTCAATTTTATTCGATCTATCCATAAATTTCTCTCCTTCTCCGTACTTCTCTGTTTGAAGATGAATAAAAATATATTGGCGTAAAAAATTACTTGTCTCGGCATTTTAAGCGAAGTCTCAGCATAATAAATAATACGTATTTAATGAAACCACCGTAATAAAAGCTAAGTTAATTAAAGCGGGAGAGAGTTACGGTGGATTGTCGCGCGATCCCCTTAAGCAGTATTGAGAGTACCGTTTTTATATCGCATTCCAATTTAATGTATTCAACGGCGAACTTCGGTGTTCATTTATAAGGCGGTAGTAGTAAGAGTCGACGCAATAATCAGACATGCTTGGCCGTTCAAACGAGTTTCACTGCGCCGGTAGATAACGGAATTCATTACCAGGCATACAGTCGACGTTATTTCCTTCTGTTCCCTTTAATTTACGATTATTTCGTGCGTCCTGATTTAATACTTGCAATATTTTAAATATGTCCGTATACAAAAGCACGTACATTATTTTAAATTCCAAACATCGATCTCCAATTTCAATACAATCGCCAATTTACTAATGCGCGCATAATGAAAATTAATATCACTTTTATGCAGCTTTTATTCCAATTCGTTGCTCGTGAATTATTAGATTAAGTTACAAGCATCTATCGGATTTAAGACTCAATAAAAAATAATTGGCAATAATAAGTGAAACTGCACCAATTTAAATGTCATAATTAATTACAGAAGATTTCGACCGGACTTTTTGGGATCTTAATTGGTAGTTAAACAATAATATTTCTGTGTAAATTTTGTATACTTTTCGAAATATACAAAATTGGCTGCTATTTTTCGCAATAAATTTCTTACAGTGATTTAAAAAGGATGCATCTTGGGATGCATTTTAGCAGCAAAAGTTAAATCGATTATCGACTTAAGTATCTAGATTTAAGTACTGTTTCAAAGAAATTGTTTTAGGACCGACAAATAAACGGCGCGTAGTTTACCGAATTGATAAAACTACACACAAAATTCATATCGAAATATTATCATTAGACTATCAAGTCTAACCGAAAATGATATTTTCTCTAATTAATTACAAAATCGTTGGTAATATAATCTCTACAATTTTAGAAAAGTATTACTACTTTCTTCATTTTTCAGTGTGTAATGAAGTCAATGTTGGCGTGCTTAGTTAATAACATACCATAACGAATGTCGCGACTAATCAAATTATCCTCAGTCCACTTGTTAAGTAGATTATTAAAAGGGCGCGCGAAATAATTATCCAACTATCATTTGCAAATTAACTACAGTTAACCGTCAACTGCGTAATTGAATCGCGCATAATTCGCTATACTCTGACGCTCGCGAGTCTGGCGCTCGCGCGCGATCCCCATGTGAATCCACCGGAAATCCATCCTCCTTGTACCGAACGGGACGGCGAAGCCCTTATACCTATTCTCGACCGACGCGAACGCACAGGAACTATTCCCGTGTCATTAATTAAATTTCCGTCCCCCTCCCCCCTTCATCCCGGAGCGTCGCGTCGCGCGAGCCGGACGCACGAAACGATTTCTCGATTTCATGATTTCTCGACCGCCGGAGCTGTGCGCGCTGGGCCCCCGCTGGCAGTTCGCAGGCGACCGCAAAACTCCGTCACGTAGCTGAGAGGGTAGTAGGCGGCACGGAGTGCTCGGGGGGGTGGCTTCCCACCCTTCCCCTGCTGCCCATTTCCCCCTCTCCCCTGC
>VBVQ01004370.1:0-10449 GCA_011636635.1 Tetramorium simillimum | reverse complement strand
CCCCTTTCCCCCTCTCGCGTATTCGAACGCGCGAAAGTGCGTCCCATCTCGCGCTTTTCCGCCGATTTAAAGTGACTTTCGACATGGTGTTTTTAGTCTCGCGACCGATAGGCTTGTATAGTATCCGATGGCATGTTTGGTACACGCACGAATGAGATGTCGATGAATATTTTCAGCGAACTTTCGAAAAACAAAGGTTTTATACGGATATTTATCCTTCAAGTATCAATTAAGTTTCGTTACGTAGATCGCAGCTGGAAAGATTATATTTACGTCTCGTCAGAATTTGCTTTCTCGAGTTCACTTTAGGTGAAAAGCGCTATTTAAAATTATTGCAAGAATTAGCGCTCGCGATACATTTACATTAGCATTTATATTACGTAGTAATAGAGCTTTTAGTTTTCGACGACACGTAGTTCTTGGGTAAAATGTTAGAGCTACACTGTTAATAGGTATATCTGAAAAATAACATGTGCGATATACACCGGCGCGGCGTTATTATGTTAAAGCGGGTAAAATGTTCTCCATTAGATGAATATAAATAGATATTATTTCATTTGATTTCTCCACCATATTTTTACGACAACCGACACCGCGAATGCGCCATTACTAGTAATGCAACCTCGATGTGTCCATCTGCGCAATGAATGAAGCAATTCATAACTACGATGGAGGAAACCGTAGGTGGTGCGACACGCGCGCTCGTGGAGGTTTTATTAATTAACGAAAATTCGCGATGCCTGGCATGCTTTTTAAATATTTTAGCGCGGGTTTCTTATCGCGACATTGTAACACGCAGCGTAATACGTTAAAACGCAGAAAAGTGGGTCACAAGCAATCGATAGTACGTGAGGGAAATAATTTTTTGCGTTTGTAATTTTGGCTCATAAGCGGACGTATGCACAGGCGGTTATATATAATGTTGTCCTGCAAAACTTTTTCTCAACTTTTATTCTTACTTTAATTAACTCGAGGTTGTTATATAGCTTTGATGTTGTTATATCTCGATAGATTACGTTAAATCTCAAAACTTAATATATCATGGTGAGACAAGAGGTGCCGTAGATAACACATGTGCTAAGCACATATATGCCTGCTAAAGGAACGGAATGCTTAAACGATCGCGTATCTTATCCGGACAGTCTTCTGGTCGCAAAGATAAAAGAATCGTACCACTCGACGATAATTACGATTAAAAATCGTTGACTTTCGACACCAATTTTCTTACAAGACTTACGAATTATAAATGAATTAAGTAATTCAATTTTTCATCAGAAAGCATCCTATTACATTAGAAATTTCGCAGCGTTTATTATATTTATCGTGAATGCTCAAGAAGTCGGCAGGCACATATGTGCGGCGAATTTTATTTTGACCCTAAATTTGTGCTCCGCCGGCACGAACGCAAACCGCTCTTGTTCGAAAATCCGCTCCTGAGTATCTCGGGAATGGACGAATAATGCGACTATTGCACGTCCTAGATTTATTTTCGCATATATCCAGATTAGTCGGTCGCACATTCGTCCGCGGCTCCATTGTTTGTAATGCCCGGCGCAATGCGTTATCACGCGCCAGCGCTTGACACAGAATCAGCCTGGAAAAAGCTGCCGCAACAAAATTGCGCAATGTCGCTACAACCTCACTTGTATTTTATTACCCGGACTATACGCCGCGTCGATGTGCGATGATGGCTTGACGCATCGGCCGATAATCGATGGCAACTAGAAAAAAAGGTGTCCAACAAGAATCAGCGATAAACGACTCGCGCCGTGTTTATACGCGCGCACTTTTTCCCCCTCCTTCCCTTTTTATTTTTGTTTGAGAATTTTTATTCGCATACGCGCGCATCAATCAGCCAGGTGGGAAATTATTACAATGACTCGTTAACAGTGAAAATTCTCATGACACGCCCCGGTGATGCACGATGGCTCGTTACAGCGAGAACACAACGCTGACCTGAAATATTTTGATGACGCTCGATAATAGTGTCTCGCAGCCAGAAGCTCGCCCATCAATCTGGTTATCGCATGCACGTGTAATTTAAAAACTGCACAGACAACCCGCTTTAATGGTTTTCAATGATGAAGCGGCGACATAGCGACGCAGTGAATTTCCTCCTATCAAATCGATCGCGGAACAAGAAAATACGATTAATAAAAGCGGACTGTAACGATCGTGAAATGCGTCGCAAATATTCGCATTTTGGGAACGATGAACTCTCAAATTCTGCTGGATTTACGTTATATATATCGCATAAATGCCATCTCTCTCTCGCGATTTGCGCGAATGAAAATGAAAGACAATTCATAACTACCGTTTCTAAAGTAGCGCTGCCAAATCTAACTCACCGGGAATAAATAGACGACGCGTGAATGGATTTTTAAAAACCGGGCAACATTTCTCGGCAATTACGGCACGTCACAATTGCGAGTATAAACAATCCGACCGCGTCGCGCGATACGTTTCGACGAGTCGCAGCCGGTCCCAGGAATTTTGGTCCGTAATGGAACTATCGGATCATCGGCGCCTGTGACGTCAGCGCGAAACCGTCGGGAGCCCTTTTTGCGAAATCGAACCAGCAGTTCGCCCCAGTTGGTCCCGTACACCCGGTACGCCCCAACGTGAACGTGGATGGATTCGCAGGCGCGCGAGTCGGTGTAATTCAGATCATTTCTGTGTGCGAATGTATGTGCGACATGCACACGTGCACGTTGCGCGCGGGATGTGCTGCAATATCAGAGCCAAAGGGTAGATTCGTCCCGGTGTACGTACGGACGTTCAAAGTAACTTGCGGCATGAACCGAGTCTTGTACGAGGAAAGAAACGGAGGCACAATTATTGCGATCGCACATTTAACTCTTCGCATAATATTTAAAAAATCAAGAAATTAATTTCACACATAGGCAAAAACGAATTTGCTGAAATTTCTATCTTTCTTCCTCTATAAGATCGAACGTCTACATTCTCAGTTAGAACTAGAAAGTATGTATATCAGATTAGAACTGCGGAACGTTAGAATTTGAATTTTGCTAACTTTGTGATTATCACTTTCGTTGTTTCACCCGCCTGCCTTTCGCGTGATCGTCCGTACATTCTAAACTTTTGCTCTCCCGATATACGATGCGCGTTGTATCGGGAACTGAAACTGAGAGGGACATCTTTATGTTAATTTTAACACACAGCCCCTGATTTCTCACCATTGTTCTTGTTAGTCAATCACTGGCGTTTACCCCAATACCTCCGAGAGCAATCGACGTTTAGCCAATTACGACAAACCCGATTACAGATTCATCCGACCTAGCTGATACAGTTGGCACAGATCTCGGTCTTTATCGACCCCTCTGTCGCCTGACCGTTGCAGCGAGGATATCACGATTAAAGCGGAAATTTATCGTCCATTAATAATTAGAGGATCGCGAAGGGAAGAAGGGGTTGTGTGGCGCCTTCGACGTATGCCGTCTGCATGCGGGTGTGCGTTTATGTATATGTGTATACACGCCACTCTTATATAGCCCGTCGTAACAATCTAACAGTCATAACTCTGTTTTCATCACCTCGCTTTATAACGTCGGCACCGTTATCATAAAATCTCGCGGGGTCGCAACCATCCGTTCCAATGCGATTTATTATTCGGTCCGATAGTTTTGCTTTTCGTCCACTTTAAATGTGCAAATGGATCTCGCGTGCAACTTTTAAAAAGACACACATCCTTCGACTGCAACGAGAGGCAAATCTGACTAGAGCTCTGATTTAATAAATTCATAGAGAAAATTGATTTCTGAATAAAAATCCTTTATTATATATAAGTCGAAATAAGTCCTATATTAATTTTTAATTTCTTGTCACGAAATCATATCTCTATAAATTGTAAGTAATGATCCTTTCTCATGTATGTTCTTCAAGAATGGAGTAATTCATCAGAGACAGAAAGATTCGTTCTTTTAATTCAGCCGAGTACGAATACATGACAAATGCGCGACATTATAGATAATCTTTAGAAGCACAATGACGTCAGAGAATTATGATTAGAGCTTAAAGAGCGCTTGTAATGGCGGGCGCAGTACATCGCGCGACTTTCCCTGCCATTTTGATTCCATCGTCAGCTAATAATCTCTTCCACGTTCAGCCGCCATGGGGTGCCAGGTGAAACCGGAGGGTATGGGCGCGCCGTAATTATGAATATAAATCGGCGAATGATGGTGGTGGTGGTTTGGGTGGAGAACGGGAGCGACGAGACGAGGATGGGTTGGGCGGCGAGCGAGGGGGATGGAAACGGCGGTTTCAAAGCTGCGGGGCGGGGGGATGAAAATGACGCCGGGAATCCGGCGTTTGCCGTCTTTTAATTTTAATTAAAGGAAGGTTGGGACGCGCGCGCGGACCTGGCGGGAGTTCCGTTGATGGTGGTGGCTCGCGGTGGAAAAACAGATGCCTGCCATTAAGGTAAAGGGGTGACTACCGGAGCTTTCGTGTTTCCCCGCCGTTGGTCGCGTTACAGTTTCTCTTTTTTTCCTCTTCCTTTCTCCTTATGATCTCTCCCCATCAAAAATTCGTGCTATATTCATTTTAATTAAGAAGAGATCAGCGTGTTAAGTCGTTTCAAAGAATTCGTTATTATTATCATTACAATCGAATATTTTGATAGATACAAAATATTACAGGATATTACACCATTAACATATATTTTAGTTTCTTCAAAAATTAAATGTAAAAGAAATTTTTCCTTCAACGAAAATATGATTAACAATCCTATTTTAGTGATATTATATTACGGACTGAACGTTGTATGTTAAATAAAAACAAACAGAATACTTTTATTGATTTTAATTTTTTAAAATGTATGCTTTTTGGATGGTAAGATATAACGATAAAAGAGGATTGTTAATTATATCTTTGTAATTTCTTTCATCAAGCGTGTGTAAAATGTGTAAAAATCAAATCCAAATTCGAAAATGGAGAGCGGTTGAAATATAATACAGTGTTTGCAGGTGGCTCTATATAGTGATCTTCATTGGGGATAGTACGTGTCGCATGATCCCGTTTGCATCCGCCAGCGTGGGTGAATGTTTAATAATACAGGGAATTTATCGTACGCGCGCGTCTGATATTTTTAAATCGAACAGGATGCCGCTTCTCACTTTCCACGCAGCACGCGTGGAAATTCAATTGACCGGCGCTCTAGTTTTTTTCCCTTTTTCTTTTATTTTTTTTTATTCTCACTTCGCGGGGAAATTGTTCGAATCGAGAGATAAATTTCTAGCGGCACAATAGCTACCGGCAGCCTCTCGACATTAAGCCTCATTCACAACGGCCATTATCGCTAACGTGATTGCAACGTTGTACGCCGTGTAGAATGCAATGCGTTCCTAGGAGCGCCGATGGCCATTGCCACCCCTCAGAGGAAGGACTACGCTCGCACCCCTCCCTAGTAGCGCACCCTTCGTCGGGTAGGTCGATACACGTACGAGAGCGCGAAAGTTCGCAGCACTCGAGCAATAAAAGCGAAACGATTCATACAAAGAAACTCGATTCGTAATAATTAGTATGCAATGTGAAAGCAAAGTAAACGATGGCAAATTCGTAAGCATACAAAATACATTTTTTCCTTTCAAGCAATTGCGTTTTTATTATGAAACTCAAAGTGTAGCTAGAAATTTAATTATATTATTTCTTTTTACGCGTTATATGAGAATATAAGAAACAAGTTGGTCATTTCTGTAAGCAATCTGTTTTTCTTTACAGACATCAATTTAATCATATTTCGTTTCCACTTTGACGATCATTTTGACATCATGTTGCATAAATAAAAAAAAGGGAATATAAGAAATTTTGTTACGTATGCGATACTGAATAACGCTTTCTATAGTATTAGTCGAACAGTAACCTTGAGAGATTTTAAGCGTTCAATAAAATATGAACGCTGTACATCAAAGATTTGGGATGCTGTAAAACTTACGTACACAATCACAACTCGCCGTGCGTCCATGACTCGAAGTGTGACGCGCGGCAACGAAGATAGATCAAATATTCAAAAATGCATCGCGGCAACACCACTCGCAACGCCCATTCTTATTCTCCACTCTCGTAAAACCGCAAAGTATTCCACGCTATAAATCCGCCTGCGAAGTACGGCCCGCCTTCGCGCATTGACGTAGTCAATTTCATTCAGTTCTTCCTCTTCCCGCATTCCTTCACGAAGGCACATTCCGACACACGCATATGAAGGACAAGTACTGATTTTTTAAACTGGACACTAACGCTTTATTTTCTACAGTATATACAAATAAACAGACCGATATCATCGTATTATGCTGTTCTTGAAAAAAAGAAACAAATTTTAAAAATAAGTCTGATAAACCTGATAAGAATCGACGAAAACGTATCTCGATTATTCTATTTCTGATTATAATTTGCTTGTTAGCAGAAATAACTGATGGAAATCTGAAAGAGATTTACGTAAAAAGAATATAATGCGACGGTAACAATTGGCTTAAATGTTTATCAATCCCTATTTAGGTTCGATTTCACTCGTATATTTTCGATATCCAACGTTTCTATCTTCGGCCATTCTCATGGACAAGTCTCTCTTCTAAAAAAAGAAGCCGAACGGGCATCATCGTCCTTTGACATTCCGTCGTTGTTTCTTACTGGCGGAATATCGTTTAACGATCCATCACCGCGAAGGGTGAATCTCGCACGTTAAGTTTCCGCTCGAGAAAGAAAAGAGAGCGAGAGAGGAGGGAGAAAAGAGGACGAAGAGAGAGAGAGAAAGAGAGGAAGAGAGAGTCTGATCTTCTTCCGTACGATCCTCGAAGGAACGAGAACGAGAAGAAACAAGGAAGCGAGGAAACAAGGAAGAGTTAGCACACGTCGCAGGAAGGGCGAGATGGAGTTCCGCGCGTTCACTCACCCTCCTACCTCCCATCATCATCGCGGGGAGCGTTTAATCCGTAACTTTGGCGCTCGCGTCCCCCGAGGGAACGTTCTCTTTGGTTTTCCGCGCGCAACAATAAGTTTTCCCCCGATGCAGGCCTGTCAACGACGCACAATTGGCGGCGGCGGCGGCGGCGGCGGCAGCGGCGGCAGCAACGGGGATCGGGGGTGGCTCGCTCAGCTCCGGTTGCACCCACCGCCCCTTGTGTCCCCCCTCCCCTTTCTCCTCCTCGCCGTGCCGCACTATCCGACCATCCAACCCATCCTCTTCGGATGGGACTCATCCCATTCTCTGTATGCCGTGATTGCACGGCCTGGGGGCGATATTGGGGTGCGTATGGATCGGCACGAGGGGGTGCGCCACTCATTCTCTGCCTCCTCGTTCCTCTATCTCTCCCCCGCCACCCCCCCCTCCCCAATTTCTCTCTATCTATCTTTCTATCTGTTTCTCCACCCCTTCGCGAATCTACCGTTCTATCGTTCGTACGCGCACATCTCGTCTGTTTCTGCCTTTCCCGTTCCATCGATTCTACCTCTTAATCGCCCACCAGCCTCCGCCCCCGATCCTTCCTTCCCACTACGGGAAAGAGATGAGAGACGCGCGCTTTATGGATGAGGGTGACCCGAGAAACTCCGCGGAGGAATTACCGATATCGGATATGCGAGTGGACGCGTATACGCGAACATCCGGAACGCGCCGCGGGATCTATCCGTCGGAGATCTACGCGCTCGCGTGAGGAAGATAATCCGATGATAGTATAAAAAACAGCGCTCCTAAGGAAAGCACGCGAAGGATGTGGCAGAACCGCTAGAGTATTCTTATAATCACAAATTCTAGGGTCAGTTTGAAAGTCGGGTTCTCAAGAACGCAGATAAAGGAAAAAGTCTTCATTTGCTTTTCTTTTTCACTTTTTTTTTCTCCACAAATCCGTAACGCCTTTTCCATACTTCGTGTCTATACGAAATTTCGAATGATTCGCGAGATTCTCTCTTTTTATTTTTTATTTTATATATTTATTCTTTATTTTGAAAAATATAACTGTGTACCATGCATCGAGCATCAGGGATTCGTATTTTTTTCGGAAGCGAAAATATGCGGCGGCACGTATCGGTTTGTAAATTCGTGCCGGCCGTTTTAGGGTACACACAATGGGCGAGGCCAAAAACGCAACTTGCTGCGGCGAAATGAAATATATGATGTTCAAAATTGAAGCGCGTAATTCGCGCGGCCGGGCGCGGGTGTGTTTTTATTTTCTCTGTGGCGAAATTACAATTTTACCGTGCACGCGATTTATTCCCCGCGGTGCGCCGCCGCCCATCGGAAACGCTGTAAATGATTTTCCGCAGTCATCGTTTTTGTGCCGTCCCCCCGCGCCCGCGCCCCTTACCCCAGCTCGCCCGGGTAAAGTCATTGATATTTAGACAACGCGGTTAATCATCGAATTCGGACGGACCAATCCAGTTACCATCCAATAGTCGTGCGGATTGAAACGCATTCGACCGACTGTGTTTCCAGGCGAAACTCGCGGCGCGAGGGGGGATGCGGGAGGGACGGACGAAAAACGACGGGTTGGTATCGCCCGGAACCCTTCTCGACTTTTATCCGTAATCCCCTCGTGCACGCAGGCCCGACTACTGCGCAGCCGGAAACGAGGGAGCCGACGAAGGACGATTAGATCCTTTCCCCGGCGATGACGGATGCATCTTCGGAATTGTTGATATTGGATACTTGCGGATGGACTTTATCGTCAAGTCGTTCTGAGACAAGGGCAAAAGGAGATATCCTACATTGTCAATCCTAAGATCCATATCTTCAAGATTGACATGGGACGGAAAGAGGCTTAATGAGGAAGTCTAAAAACAATAGTACTGCGCAAAAGAACAAAGAAAAAGAAAAAAGAATTGTAATTAATTGTTACAATTACGGAATTTACTGTAGTCACTTTACGCTACTATTTACACATTTCAATGGTAAATTTGTAAAAAAAGAGAACATTTAATTTCAAGCGGAAATCGCCGATGATTTTATTATCCATAAATCGCGGAATAATATATTGGATTATACAAAATAATAATAGGTTGGATGTATATTCGCGGCGAGTACACAATCGCTTCACATATTGTACTTGTACGCTCACTTTCCATTTATTTCTTTTTCTCTTTTTTCAGTTATCTTTGTACTTATTCGAAATTGCCACACGGGGGAAAAGTAAATTAAATCAGGCGATAATCCGTCATAAAGTACTTCATGTGGCAAAGCATAGAATTTTTATTGACTATTTGTGATGCGTGGAAATCCGTTAATACCGAATAATTGTGAGTGGGCACTGGAATGTCGTCGAGATATAGCTAAGATAATATAAAGATTTGCGAGATAACTTTTCAAAATCACTTTCCTACTCGATTACGCTGAACGACGTCGCTTGTCATACTTCAAAAGGATAATTCGTAATCATTATTACAGTTTGATTGTCTATTCACATAATTTATATTGTCTATAAAATATTAAATTTTTTTATATTCAGACAAAAAAAGGAATTAAATATTGTTTTTTTTACTCTTAAAAATCAGATATTAATTTTATGTTACGTTTTTTATCACCTTTATTTCTTAAATATGCACTATAACGATCTTGCGATATAAGACATGAATTATACAAATCATTTCATATTTCAGACTGTTATAATTTTTATACAATGTCATAGTTTAATGCTAGAATTTTCTGCTCTATTCCTCCCTCCTATCATTTTTTCTGGTAAAAAATTTCAATTCTTTGAATGCGAATGCAAAAATTTGCTCAAATTAACTTGACGATCCGACGCGGCAGACGATGTGTAATTAATAATTCCGCGATGTCTTATAACTCCTCGTTAACGATCCCGCTGCTCTCGCCCGCGTCTCGTCGTAAAAATCCCCGCGACGCGCGAGATCAAAGCAGTTTACGATCGTAATAAGTGCTCCGCCGTAACTAACCGGCCACTACCGACGACCGCCACGGATTCTACCGCGAGCCTCCCTCATTATCCCTAACGCAAGATGCGATCTGTGCCGGACATTAGTAATATTGTATATCAGCAGTCTCTCCGGCAGTAGGACGTACAATTTAGTCGTTTACCCAGTGACAAAGGGTACCTTCACTACGCATTCCTGGTCACATTTACACCACCGGTAGGTAGAGGATCATTGCCCAACATGGGAAACTTGCGTTCGCATATACACGCACACGCACACGTGTATACGTATATACGTACGCGCGCAAGCTCGTACAATCGGTATCCGTAAACTCGCGGTCCGTTTCCATCCTGACCCAACCAACCAACCAACCACCCCCTCAAACCATCGGCCCCTAACCGTCCGTACTTTGTGTGGCGTCCAAGGGGTGAGAAAGAGGCGAGGGGCGTAGGGGCGAACGCGGGGGCGGTAGAAGGGCGCCAGGCAACCCTCCTAACTCTCTGGCCCCCGGGGGGTGAAACGTGGGCTGGCTCGCTGCGAGTAAATGGGGCTACAGGGGGGGAAGAG
>VBVQ01004369.1:0-15050 GCA_011636635.1 Tetramorium simillimum | reverse complement strand
TCCCCAGTCCCTTCACGAAAGGCTCTCGACGACTCTTATGTGATTATTTAAAGACTTATTTTTTCTATAATGATAACGATAATAATGATAATAAGTTAATGCGTAGCGAAGAAACGTTTTATTAAGGCGATAAACTGCGATAATTGCGCATCTACGGCAAAGACTCTTACTCGTGTATAAACAGTACGGAAGTAACACAACACACACAACATAAATACACTCTACACGTACACACGGACACACGTAACAATTATTATTGAGAAACAAGTGAAATATGTACGAACGGCGAATAAATAAAGGACATGAATCGACGACGGGCTTCGATTACACGTGCCACCGAAGCCACCTCCGGTTACAAATCCTCGTGATCATCCTAAGTAACATTCAGCATCGCTTCCTGCGCGATCCCTTACTTGGGACACTTCAGCCGATCATGTGGACCAGCTGCTAAATTTCATTTCTCTGCCAATCACGCACGTGTGTGATTGGCGAGCTGATCCCGATGAGATTTGTGTACAAAACGCCAATTACACCAAGTTGTTGATAAATGTAAAAATTGTTACGTCCTAATTCGAAACTAATTCTATATGTACAAAAAAATGATGGAACGTCGAGCGCTGCTGAAATGCAACGCTCTTTTTTTATGTAACGATATCAAACGAATAAAAAGAAATTTGCGAGTATCGATAGTGGATACCTCTTCTCGGTCGACAATGAAGGGCCGGCCATTATCAGCTGGCGCCTCCTCGCCAAGTATCGAATTTCAATTTATTTCTTGTTCACCGATGGAGAAGGAGACCGATGAAGATATCCGTTGTCGATACTCCTCGACATTTCTCCGTTACCATGAATGATCATTTCTTTCTTTTCTGCAGCAGGGAATCGGATCTCTTCGTTCTCGAGGCTGGGACTTGCTCCTTTATTGGTGAACGATACTTGGACGGCGCGATTATGCAGCATAGTCTCCAACAGAGACAATCGGTCAACTCTTCCTCTATTTCTTCCATCTCGGAGATGAAGTTTGACGGAGACTTTCGGTCGATACTCCGTTTACCTTTCCCATCTGATGGCGTCACGTGATCAGAAATTAGCTGCTCCTTCGGAGTATTATCGCGATTAGACTTGTCGGAAGACTGAAGACTCTTGGCGAGAAAAATTGAGTAACGGTCCTTCGTAGGACTTTCCTTTGACCTATTTGCTTCGTCCTTTCTTTGCAGTATTTCGCCATCTTCCCTCTCGTCGAAGGAGGAATCCTTGATGTCTTGCACCCACAGATCGTCCCGATCGTATCGTCTGTGAAGATGTTCCTGAGCGATCGCTTGGAGACTGTTCGTCTTCCTCAAGGTTTCCCACGAGGAGACGAGCGTTGCCTTCGATCTCGCAGCATGATGATCCATCCAACGATTGCTGGAGTAACTCTTACGCGCTTCCTCTGTCGTCGAGTCACCCGAGCAACTATTCGCTTTGGAATCCGTTTGACAAGCATTATTTTCGTAAATGATCTTGGTCGGTTCCGGAATCTTGTCACTCGGTTCCTTCGATGTCTTTCTCAGCTTCGAGGAAAATATCCGTACAAACGCCTTTATCTTCGATTTCGACACCGCGTTTTCTTTTTTTTCCTGCGCAACGCAGCACAGGATATCCGTCACGGTGTCTTCCGTGCCCGATGTGGCCAGTCTCGTCACGCTGGGATGCGTTTTCAGTTGATAGACTTGGAGAGCAGTCTTCTCCTGCAGTTTATTGTCCATTTCACGGCCAAGATTTTCGTCAAGCGACTGATAATCCTCGTGTTTAGCTGACAGCGCTGCCGGCGCCTCGGAAATTGTGAAGGGAAAACGTTCCTGGCTCTTCTTCTTCCGTTTCGGCTCGCAGTTCAAGTTCAACGTCGATGAAGACATCCTCGCGGCGAAGCTGGACAGCTCCTGCGTCCTGCGTACCTGAAACGTCAGGTTTTCCGATTGCGCAGTCTTCGTGATGTCCCGATTCTGATCGAAACTTGTCTTGCCGTCGTCAAGTTCAAGATCGTCGCCAGCATGTCGCTTTCTACCTCCGCCTTTCTGGGTCTCCGGCGACGAATTCAATTGCCGAGTTCTCGACGGCAATGGATCATACATTCTTTCTATCGCCAGTTTGTATCGTTCGTTTTCCCGCAGATACGGTTCCTCCGGCGACGTGTAATCTCTGTCCCTCGTGTCTTCCGGATTTTCCTCATCATTAATCGACGCGCACTCGTCCTCCGTTCTCCAAGTGATATTCTCCGCATTTCGCAGCGATTCGATTTGGGACGACTCGGCCCTCCTGTACTTAGACAGACCCGGCGACTCGGTGGCGCTCGTAACGTCCACGGTGTCCGCGCTCTTTCGGGACGTGCTGCGATCCGATCGCGATCGTACGTCGTCATCGATCCCCGCGTAACCTCGGCCCCTGGAGTAAGCTGCTTTGCGGAAGAACTCGGGTGGACAACTTTCTCCCTGGAACGTGCTCTCAGGTAGACGCCGCAGTTTGTCGTAATCGCCAAACGCCTCGGTGCAACTCCGTAGATTCGGGGAAGTTGGGCCGCCGGGCGCGCGATCGTTCATTTTGAATTCCGCCGTCTCATCGCCGACCGGCGCAAATGCGCCTTCAGCGATCGTGACTTCGATACCCTTGTTCCGCGATCCCGGCGAAGGATCCCGCTCGCAAATCTGAGAGTACGGCGAGCTCGTGCCTGTTCGTCGGCGAACGACGCTCTCGCCCGTCACGTCGTTCGGTTCGATAAATTTTAACGTCGCGTAATTTGCAGTCTCGTCGGAATACTCTGGCCCGCGGCATCCCGAGGGCTTATCGCCCAGCGGTATAATGCCGCTGCTGGAAATTCTGACGGGTATCTTGGAAGGAACGCGCGACAGCGGTTTTCCAGGTGACTCCGACGTCGTGGCTCTCGGTACGCGCCACGTCTCGCCTTTCGTGGGAAAATCCGAGGCTCCGTTCGATATATTGATCGTATTCTCGCCACGGTAAAAGCCCTCGCGTTTTCTCGACACGCCTTCGCCCTGTTTTTCCTGTTTCAGAGATACGTCTGATAAAGCTTTGATCAACGCGTGGGGATCGAGAGGCCGCGTAGCGGAACACTCCCGGCTGCCCGCTGACGTCGAGTACGAGATATCCTGCGAATTTAACGCAAGCGTGGGAACTCTCGTCATAATTTCCCGATCGCATTTGTCCGACGTGTCGATGCCGTTCTGCGCCCTTCTGCTCGAGAACGCTTCTCTCTGTAAGTATAATTTTGCCGTGCAGGATGACCGACTGTGATCCTCACTCCCGTACGGCTCCGAAGGCTGTGACGACAAAGCTTCCTCCGCAACGTCGTTCTGTATAGTTTCAATGAAGTGTGGCGTATCGACGGCGTCCTTTGTGTAAAGACTCGTTGTTCGACTCCGTTCTGCGACATCGAGAACGTCCCCGTTGTTTCTTAAAGAATTGCCTTCGAAGTTGCGCCGGCCTGTCGGACAGTCAAATTCGAATTGATACTGAATGTCGTCGTGGTGTATTTTCTTTGTCTCATCTTCGAATTCCGATCCGACCCGTGTAAATTCATTATAAGCTTTCATCGCAGGCTCATCGTGAATTACTCGTTCATTGTAAGTACTCGTTACTTCCGCCGACTCCGGCATAAAACTTCCCGCGAAGAAAGTCGACGTAGCTTGCGGTATCTCTTGCTGCTGATAACGCGTGTCTTCATATTCCGGCCCGAGTCGCCCAAGTTCGCTGGAAGTTTTCGCCGCGAATCCGTCGTGACTCGCTCGCTCGTTAAAAATATCTTTTACCGGTGTATTTACTTTTCCCGGCTCGTTACAGGCTTTCGTTCCGTCGCGATTTACCTGTCCGGGATAACTTCGCGAAGTGGCTTGGGCAATCCGGTGATTGAGACCGTCGTTGTCGAGCGATCGCGACGAAGGCAGAAGGTTCGGCAGTATTGACTCGGTAATGTCATTTCTCGCGGACATAATGGGCATCTTCTTGATCGGTCCATTGGCCGACGAAACGGCCGCGGATTCCGACTCGCTGCCGGAGCTGAGATTCTTCAGAATTATCCCGGTAGGTGGACGGTATCCTCCAAACTTCTTCGGTTGAACGCTGCTGAGGGAAAAGGGTGAAACCGATGGAAGGTCGGTCGATTTCGACGCTCGCTCGCGAGACGTGAAGTTCCGACAACTGTGGGAAGTCGTCTTGGATTTGATGTCGCACGATTCGCCGTTACGGTGGGAAAAACGCGAGGAGGACGGTTCGGACAGGGAAGAGGAGCGAGATTGGCCCCGAGGTATCGCGATCGCGGGCAGTCGCAGGCGGTCGTCTCGCGCCGATCGGTCCGCGAAGGACTCGGCGGGATTTAATTTGTCGTCGTCGCCGATGATTTTCAAGTGACCGGTGGAGCCGCCAGTTTGAGGAATCACCATCGTTTTGTCGTCGCGGCGGGGCGAACTTTCCAGGCGAATTCGCGCCCTTCTTCGAGCTCGGGCGTCCTTCGGTCTGGACACTTCCAAGAAGCTCTCGAGCCCTGCCCTTTGTTCCCTCTCCTCCCACTCGTCGTTCTCCTCGATTCGATTCGCCACCCCGTGCAGACGCAGGAAGACCTCGCGTTTGCGACAGATCCGTCGACCGAGAGTGGCCACGCGATCGGTCAAGGAGATGAATTCGTTCGGCGACGGCAAATCCTCAAGACGCCTTCTCAAATCGGACGGCGAACTGTCGCTGGAACCGGTGGAACTGGACGCTCGACTTTCTGATGTGATATTAATTATCAGATCTATTTCATTCATTAGGAATTAATCGTCGGTCAAATTTGTATTAAAAAAGCTGGATGAATAATTTGCAATTTTTTTCAACCTCTTGTAATTTGAGTTTTCAATTATATATGCAACTTTAATTTTAAGACTTTTAATTTCTTAGAATTTCTATTAATTTTTCTAATCTTTAAGTTATTTATTGTATGAAATGTTGGATGAGATAATTAATAATTAAATAATCTTTTAATATAAATTGAATACAACATAATTTTTGATGTCTTACAAAATATATATTAATTTTTCAATGATAATAGAAATTAATATCTTAATATTTCAACGATGCATAATTGCACTTGAGACAAATGTCATTGACGAGTTGAAAGAATCAAGTAAGGTTATATATTTAATGTTAAATTTGATTATTTTATGTAACATTAAACATATTTATATTAAATGTAGGAGAATTTATAAAGAAGCTTATGAAAAAGTTGAAATAAAGAATGCAAAAATTCTACATCATTTGATCGACGAAAATAATTTTTATACCTTTCGAGGAGGATGAAGGACTGACAGCTTTTATTTCGAGAATATTTGAAATTGCAGTATCATCGCTTTTCATATCGTCTCCATATGTAATCGTTTAAAAATTATTTATTCAAGTAACAGTTAACCATGCGTGTATTATTTGAATGACGGATTTTCCTTCTGTCAAGCAAAAAACATAAGAATAATTTTTGCAACTCGGTCGGGGCATTCGGATTGGACGCGCAGTAATATTTTCTTAAAGTGAATAACATTATTCACTTGTTTTGTAAAATTATCGAGTATTATTATTTTATTAAAACGACATTGCAATTATAGGATTGGAAGTAATTTTACAATTATTTTTTGTCAATATTTGGCTCTCAAAGCTTACATAAAGAGTCCGATAAAAAGCTTTCTATTTCATCAGTTTATTTCATTGTAAAATTGCACAAAATATTTCACGATCATTTATGTAACAATATCAATAAAAATTCCCTTATTTTAAATTTTATATTTTATATTCATGTGGAATTTATCCAACATTTATGTACTTTGTTGCAAGAATATTAAAATACAAACTTAGTATTCATAGATAATGTCTATACATATCGATAAGTTATGTCCTAGTCATGTCACAGATATCTTGCAAGTCATCTTTGCATCTTTGTAATAGAAAGAGACAACGGTGTTTTCAGAATTGCAAACGGCAAAAATAATTAAATTATATGATGCATAGGACTATTTTTAAAGACTTTAAAGACATTAGTTTTTACTTTAATTCACGTGACAGTCTAATTATCGAAATATATTACCAACATCTACCTTTCATTATGCAATATTTTGCATTGAAAGAAATACTTTTGTTTGATTAATACATATTCACTCTTATAAATAAATTAAAAATTATAAATAAAACATTGAAATTACGTTATAAAAAATTATAAATTTAAAATATAGATAGAAAAAGATAGGAGGAACACACACACGTTTTGAAAAATCAGAATATTATATCTATCAGGTACGCTTACATTTCATGTTTCATATGTTGTAAAGCGGGAGATCGGTAACGGACAGGAGAGCTAATCAGTGAAGGGTGATAAGCTCGAGAGGCGCATTCGACGAGGAGGACGAGCAATTTGCATTTGCGTCGACGCGCAATTTCCGCGATACGACGCGAGCACATTACGAAAACCACGCGCTTAATGCATCCGACGGATATTTGCGTTAATGAATGCGTTACTCGAGGAACTGACTAAGTGAGCCGACGATCTCGATAAAATAGCTGGGGTCTTCTAGTGCTGCATGCGCGTTGCGCCAATGTGCGGCTACTGCACTGACGGTTATTCCGATCGCGGCGGTGCGCCAGTTACATCGCACCCATCATTAACGCATACCGCATTAGATGTTATATTTTACAGAACGCCGTCACGCAAGGACGATTATACATACCGACACACGAATGTATCGCGGCCCACCTGCGCGATGATTTGTACATATAAAGATTTATGCATTTAAACAGACAGTTAAAATTCCAAATGTACACACATTCCACATTGCGAACTGATCGAAATTTTGTTGAGTAATTTTATCGTGCGAATTTATTATAAATATAAATATACAAAACATGAGATGATCGACGATATCGTAATCCCTTTAGAATTAAAATAGAATTAAAAATAATTTCATCAAATATAAATCATTCCATGGGAAATATATTATATATGTATCATTCCATGAAATACTAATATATAAATGCTATAATTGTAAATGTCTCAAATTATATTTTAATTCTTTGTTTATATCAATTTACCTTTTTCAAGAATTTTTATTTTGCATTCTGCGTTTCCTTCCATTAAAGGAAACGTTATTTCTGCCGTTTTATTTTCCAAGCGTGTCGCAACCCACAGCTCGGTCTAGCTGCCATTTGGCCGCGCAAAAATTTTTCGTCATCCCGAACGAACACACGGAACTCGGCACTATCGGAGGCAAAGACGCTATTTTGCGGGGAATTGCGCGGCGTGGAGAGCGAGAGAGAGAAAGAGAGAGATAGCGATGAAGCGCGCGTCGCATCCGCCGCGGTTTCTCTGGCGGCATAGAGAGAACCGCGCCAAAGAGGAAAGTCTAGCTAACGAGGGAGCCAAGAACAGCTTACTTGGCGGAGGCAGACCATTTTCGAAAGTTCGCCGAGTTGTGTAACAAACTTTACTCGGGATTGGTTGCCCGAAGGGACGACGGGTGGGGCTGCCGGAAGTGGGAGACGGACCGAAGAGACAGACAAGAAGAGGGGACTGAAGAAAGAGAGAGAGAGAGAAAGCGAGAGGGTGGGAAAGGGAATAGAAGATAGTTCTCTTCGGCGGGAAAGAGAGGTGCGAAGGAAGGAGCGAAGAAGATAAGACACTCATCGAGTGCTGGTCGACGGCGGGGAGGCGAAGGAAGCGAGGCGCGGGAGAGATCCTCCGAGAGAAGAGATTCAGTTAGGATTCTATATACCCGGATCCACCGTTATACGTCCGCCGAGCTACGTGCGTCCCCGTAATCGTAAGCGATCCCTGGGTGCCTCTGGGAAAGCGGTGAAGGCTATCGGCTGATAACGCGGAAAACGCGACCCGATAACTGCGTCGCTTTCTATCGTCTTTCAACTTGGCTTCTAAACACTTTTGAGAAGGAGAACGGGACAGGACAGTACCTTCGATACGTTCGCGATAAGACTATTCATTAATTAACTGCGAAATAGAAATAATTAATTCAATTATAAAGAATTGTGTAAAACTTTCAGCCGGCAGAGCTTTTTTTCTGCACTTCCGTTGGTTTTCAACTTCATTTTCTACTTTATGACATTATACTGTTATAATTTGAAATTTATTGCACTTATATAAAATTAATATCTGATGCAAACCAAACATAATTATATTCATAATTGTAATTATAATTAATTCATCTAAACATTTAAGTTTTGTTTGGCAATTTTAGCTTTTTACATTGGAACCGATCTTTTTTCTTATAAATTTCAAAAATCTTGTACATTCTTAAAGAATTTACAGATGCCTATCATTATATTCATGTCTGTCAATAGAATAACACGATTATCTGTTTATGCGAACAAATTAGATCGTCCAGACGCGGCGGTATACGGATAACCCACGAAGGGCACGGACTTTCATTCTCCCGACGGCCGATCGCGCGGATGGATCGTAGATCACAGGGCACAGGATGCGTCCTGCAGTCCACCCCCTCCGCCCCGTTCGCGCTTCCCTTCCTCGCCCGCCGACTGTTCCTAATTCCGCTGGTTGCGCGGACGTCAAACAAACAACCGGCAATTAAATGCAAATACGGCTAATGCGTTCTGGGTCGGATGTGCAAGTCACCGCGCTCGTTATGGAGATCCACCCGCCGGCCATGTTGTTTCGGGGCCGCGTGTTACATTCCGCGGTCGATATCGATGTGCCGCCGATGCCGACGAGCATCAAGAAAGAGAGATGCCGCGCTCGGATAACCCACGTCCAACAAATACCCGCAAACAGAGCGCGGGCCCGCTATCGACCCCGTGGAATTCCTCCTTGACTCACGCCGTCTCTCCCTTTCCCGCCCTCTCTTTCTCTTTCTCGCGTCCAGCTCCTTTATTTTTTCACCGTGCAACCCGGCGTCGCAGAAAAGCGGGTTATTAAGCCATTATAAAGGCGGCACGGTGTTGAAAGCGGCTCCTCGTCGACCTGGCCCGACGGATAAAAGCGCCTGGTATACATCGATACCTCGGTGATATGAGAACGACGTCCAGGAGGTCGAAAGACCGATGCTCTACATCTGCGAGTTTCAACGGTACATCTGTCGTGAAACGTCTTTTTCAGGTAAGATTCTCAATCTTGTGAACCCGACGTGACGGGGAGTCGCGTTTTTCGGGAAATGCCGAGTCTAACAAAACTCGCTTCACGTTGCGTGACATTTTGGATGCGAGATTACAATGGCGATGATAACTTTGCACAAATAATACGACGAGACCGTTTTCAGAGATCGGATTTTAAAATTCTGAATAAAACGACAGATTAGATTAAAGATTTTATTAAATATTTATTAATATTTATATTGAAATTCGGAGACTTGGCATAAAACATTCGAGGAAATTTGTTGATTGAAACGATGCGAAAGATAGAAAAGCAGCATTTAAATAATATTTAATTAAAAACTATAAATTTGTAATATAATACGAGCTCACTCTGTTATACTGCGCGATTCGAATGTCCAGAATTGTGCTTTATTTGCCCAAACACGACACATGCGGACAGTTCCCAATTTTCTCTCGGCACGAAGCTGTAGCAGTGCAATTCCGCCCCATCTAAAACCGACCGTCGTCTAATCATCCCCCGCACATCGAGGACCGTATCGCGACTTCTTATTAGAAGATCAAGGGGATCGAGTGGGGAAATCCGTCGACGCGACCGCTGCCGACTCGACGAATTCTCCGAGGACGTTGATCCGCATCGCGGCCTATTCAGCCACGAGATATCCTCACCGATCCGCGCAATCGGCGGCGCCGCGGCGCAAACCGACGCTCGCGCGGCTAGGCTTCCTTTTCACGCGCGCAGCGTGCAGACGCGGATGGAATCGCGTGATCTCGTGTGTGGGTACATCTCAGGTCTCAGGGATTCTCAGAAAATGCGCCGTGAAATGTTAGTGCAAAAAAAAATAATTCCATTAAAAACTCTCTCTCCAAACTAAATTAATGATTCAACAAAAGAAATATTATTTATATAATTATTTAAAAATACTATTTAAATTGAATATTATTTATGCAATATTATAAAAAATACTTCGAAATATAATGACTGTGAATGAACGAACGTTTAAGACGTTGCGAAAGATATTGCAAATGTCTACAAAAGATATTGTGTCACGAGGAAAGAAAATTGAGAACCATCGACGTAGGTCGATTCGCATTACGCGGGCTGATACCACACACGAAGCCACGATTTGCTGCGCAGAATAGAGACGGTGGATTACGAGTTACGCACAGCCTACCGGATTTAAGGGTCGCGTCGTTCGATCGCGTACATGCAGCGTCTGGCTGAGACCATACTCGAGTCTCTAAATGCACAGATAATTCGGGGACTCCGAGATTGTATATTGTAAACATGCATGTAGAGTCTATAGTTGGTTGAAGTTACATTTTTTCCATAAGTATTGATTTCGAAAAAAAGCCTTTTAATTTCGAAGGGCTATAGGGTTTGCCTCGTAACCTTGTCATCGATTTTCCGAAAAAATCAGATCGGTATTCCGGCGTGCTCTTCCATTCACGAAAGACGCGCCTTCTCATATCCGTGGCTCACATCAAGAGCGCGACTCCTCCAATTTGCCGCTTTCGCGGGATTCCGAACGCGGATCGTTAAAACGAGAAGTTAAAACGGCTCTTTTAAGCGTCCACCGATCGGGTCTTTAATTTACCTCTCGAGTAGAGCGCTTTCAGCGTTAACCGTATTTTTGCTGCCGCAACTACGATTTCTTTGTGAAGTACTCCGAAAGTGTAGCACGTGAAAATACAATTAATCGTTGAAATAAAGTTTAGGCACTAAGGGCGTCCATGCACATACATATTTATATCTTAAGTAACCTTTATCTTTCTTTATTTAACAAAGAGGTAGAGTATATGTCAATGTATATAGTCAATGAATAGCCTTACTGCTTACCTCTCTCTTTCTGTCGCCATGCATGCTTCATTTAAATTCTTTACTCACGAGGATTATAATTTTTATTTACACAAGCACGTGAGAGACATGAGTATACATTATTTTTCGAGCGTAATAGCACGAGGCGCCTACAACACAGAAATCTTGATCCACGACGCGATCTAACATCATTCGTCAAGGTCTGCGATTACCTTTCGAAATCCAGATGGAAATCTCGTTGCATTAAGCGTCGCGTGAGTTAACAAACGCTGAGATATATTGTTACGTTTTCTCTACCATCAAATACGTTTATTTCCCGAAAAGCTGAATAAACACCAATAAGCAATCGTCCCTAATAACAATATGAATATCTCATGCACTTTAAAACTTTATGTAAAATAAATTTTCGAAGATAAAAAAAACTTATCCGCTTTACGTTTTAGTAATTAATTATTTTTTAAATATTATATTTGTTTTATTGTGAGGACGTAAGGTTCAAATTCTGTTTATAACGTTGATCGAAAGACTAAATTACTCACCTCCCAGAGAAAATTCTCACGCGACGCAGCGGACAAATTAGTCTCGCGCGTGCAACGAGGCGGGCGGCCCCTCGCAAAGCCGCGCATCGGTCCAATAAAAGCGGGCCCCGAGTCAACACGGTGTATCTCGTGCGAGCGAGTCCGACTCTCAATACGGTGGAGAGGATCCACGAATCGCGGACCCCGCTACAGGGCGGAACAATGCGACCACTCGGGCACGAGTATTTAATTGTTTCCGCTCCTGTCCGCCGTCGTTTTCGTTCCTGCGGAACGTCTCTCTAAGCTGTCTCCTCCCCGCTCGTTAGCGAGTTCCTCTCTCGGAACCGGAAGACGTCGACGTTGCAGAGCGTCTCCCGTCTCCCGGCCGCCATCCGCCGCGAGTTACGCGGCCGCGCCATCGGCCCGAAACGATTTAATTTATTTATTTCGCCGAGTTTCACGATGGATCGCGTTAACGACGCGACCGAGCTGGAACCCGAGCCGCGGCCGACGCGACCGTGGAGATTGGAAGTAAACGGCTTCGGTTGCTTTGTAAAAATAGATCAATTATTAATGAATTAGAGGGAACCGGAAGAAATATCGGAAATTATTCGATTACGACAAAAGTATTTAAATTTTCAATTCTGCGTTAAAAATTAAAAATTAAAATTTAAAATGTTTAAGAAATAAACTTTTGTAGATATTTATCTTTTATTTCAACCATGTCTTAGAGAACGGAATCTCTCTGTTTGTTATTCAAAACACATTATACAAAGAGGAACTATATGCACTTTTTATTTCTCTTCCAAATTCTTCCAAATTATGTAAGGTTCCTTAAAATCGGCTTTTAGCAGCTATTCTACTCCTGAAATTTTCATAAATTAGTAGTTACAGGCAGACGGATTCGTTGCGCGATGCTGAAGGTAAAACGAGGTCGAATTTCACGCACTACGAAACGCGGTATGCAAATATATACAAAACGCTTGGGAATATTTTGTGAGCCGTTGTTCTTCCGTTTATGAACGCGTATTATAAAGCTGGACATCTGCATTCTGTATATCTTAACTATACAATTTTCTGTAACGTAAGAACTTTACTCCGACTCTGTATATGAGTTAAAAATGCCGAGAGACTCTGTATAAAATAGCATTGAATAAAGCCACGAGTTGTTTAATATTTAGGCTTTTAATATTATCGACACATACATTTGATTGTAAAATTTTTATTCTTAATTTATTTTTTATTTTAATCAATAACATATTATAGGTATTTTAGATATAATTCATTTTCTTTTTTTCATAACTTTTTGATAAATTTCTTCCTTTCCTTTTATATTGCGATAAAACTGCACAGAAATTTTCTGGAAAAAAAATGTTTCTCTTAACCTTTTCCAAGTCTTTTTAACCCTTCATGGAGAATACCGTCTTTACTAGAGCCAAGTAAAACTCTTTGTAAACTTAAAAATTCTCTTTATACTTTTTAAAAGAAGATGCGCTTAATTTTGCACTTTTCAACTGTTGTACATTAGTATTAGGTACACAGTAATTATTTTGACTTTACTTAAATATTTTTGCATGTAACGAGAGAACTCGAATTGCGCTATTAATTTCATAATTGAAAAACACGAGCAAGATAAAATTATTAAAATTATTTCGTTGCAATAAAAAATTTTATCGACATCCCTTTTTGATGAATGTAAATCAAACGTGACGTAATAATATAAATCAAAAGTACAGAATTTTATATGTGACACAGCTTTCCTCTATTTCTGACTCAGGTGACTCTTATAATGAACGGAGCCCGTATCTCTCGAACACGGGCTAACTTCCTCGAACTTGAGCAAAATGCGGACGAAATGCGGCACGTCGCGAACGTGGTACGTGGTACACGCACGCGGATGGATCCGAGAGCGAAGGTAGAAAGAGAGAGAGAGCGAGAGAGTACGAGAGAGAGAGAGAGGGAAGGAAGAAAGGAAAGGGTAGCTTGTATTTCACACGTCGCCACGCACACGTGAAACGCGGTATGCAAATGTGTACAAAGCGACGGGGGCATTTTGCAGCCCGTTGTTCCCGCGCTCTCTTTCGCCTTCATCCCCGTCCTCTTTTCCTCTCGCATCTGGCGTCCTCCGACATCCCGCGGGCTTACTCCCGGGCGCGCGCGCGCATACACATACACGTACACAGAAATACACGCACACATATCCCGTTCTTCGGAGAAGCTTTACAGGAGGCTTTCGCGTCGTGCAACCACGCCGACCACCTTCTCCTGTTCCCCAACATGCAACGATCGGTCGATCGGTCGGACCGCCGGTCCCCAGACATTATTTCGCTCGAGGCGCCAGGAAGCGAGGAAAGTCGTGTCTACGGCGTATGAATAAAATATTATTTTCGCCTCGCACCGCAAACGCATCTCCCACACCGCATCGTCGAGCATTAAGTCGGGATGCTGTGGAAGGATTTGGGAAATAGAAACCTCGACGGGCCAGGATAGAATGTAAAAAAGCGGAATATCAAAGTTATAATTGCTACTCAGGAAATGCAACAATAAATTAACTGATTAGTTATTATTGGTTGAGGCTCTTTTATGAAAAAGGGAAACAAAGAGAAAAATCGATGAAACTGATTCTGAGTCATACCAAGACTTTTGTTGTATTTATCATTAATTTTTTAATAAGCGAAACTTGAGTTTAAGAATCTGGTTCTTATCTGTTTGTTTTTGTTTTAAATCTCTATTATCTTTAACTTCCAATATCTTTTAATGTAACGGATGAGATTTTTCTTTTTTGAAAATCACGAAATAAGAATTTTTAAAATTACTTTCTGATACGTATTCATGTTTTACGTCGACCACATTTTCACAATAGTTTAATTGGATTTTGTAAAATGTAATATGTTAGAGATTTTCGCCGAAATACCGACGTCGTCATCCCGTAATCGTTGTATCGATGGCCAGTCAGTCACAAATTCACCCTAAGATTTTCACGTTGCGCGCGACGTGCTGCAAGGGGCACGGAGATAATATCGTTAGGGCGCGACTAATGGGAGAGCCGCGAGAATGATTGCTCAAACGTAGAGCGTATTTATCGCGTAGCGGAGCGCGCCAGCGCGATGCAACGTGTAATGTATTTTAAAAGCGTGCCTTTCGAGGGCGGCGTCAAAAGCCGATGTAAAATATGATCAAATAAAACGAGGCGGGAATTAGATTTGGCAGGCTCTTTCTCCGCGCCGCGGTGCGACGCGACGCTGCGCGTCGGCTGGGTTGTTCCGTGTAGGAAATTGCGTCGAAAAAATAAAAAATAAAAAAGAGAGAGAGATGGAAAAGATACGCTCTCTCGTCCACGGCGCAGCTGCGTAAATGCGCACGAATCACCGCTGCAAACTTATCGACCCAGTGATTTCCTTCTTCGGCTTCTTACACGGCGCAGATGTTCGATGATTTTTCAAAACTGTTACTCCGCGATTTTCGGATAATCTTTAACACTATATTAATGAAATACAAACTTACTTTACTAATTTTGTTAATTTATATTAATGAAATTATATATATTACATTTATATATTACATTATATCTTATACATATACAT
>VBVQ01004368.1:0-15053 GCA_011636635.1 Tetramorium simillimum | reverse complement strand
AATGTTAAATTTCTTTTCAATTTGCTCTAACAGAGAATCAGTGATCAGTTTCGTATTCAGAGGCAGACTTCTTCGAACGGGTGTCGTCCAGCAAACTGCCTCAAGCAATACTATCTCAAGAACACTGTTTAATGTCGATTTTAAAAGAAAATGTAATCTTGTATAGCGGTTTGGAAGGAGGTGGCATATCGATGAGTGAACATTGAGCAATGGTAGATAATTAAGTTCTTTATCGTTATTTTTCTGTTTGAAATTTATTCATATATCTCACTCTCTCCCCCGTTCTCCTCCATCATGAATATAAACATGGTCGTAGTTAGACGCTTGACTCCCTCTCTTCGGCACAGAGAATTAAAAGAAAGTAATATAGCTGATGTAATTTACAAAATTCAACAAATAAAGCCAGTGTCTATGTTCAGCACAATCAAAAATCAATTACAATCAAGGATTTGCAATGTTTTATGATTTTTGTTATTTGATAAATTTTTGTCCCCTTCTGAATGGAATCTTTTATTAGCTACATCCATGTATGAAGTCCGGTTTCTTTTCCAAATTTTTTCCTACGTCACTTTTTATTATGGTATTGCTGTAATCAGTATGTTAATTCCACAAAAAATCGCAGGACTTTATGCAGGCCTTACGCAATCTTTGTTTTAAGTCGGCTCCAATGAGATAAAATGTCACGAGAACGTATATACGTGTGCGGACAACTCATTTCGTTTAAATAAGTTTAATCTTTAACTAATTTATTAGTTTTTATTATTTTGGAATTAACTTTATTGTTTTACTATTTTCGAAAAGTAATTTTTAAAGGAAATAATGTTTAACAGGAAAAGAATAACTATTACTTGTTACAAGACACTTCTTTTATTCGATCCTGAATTTAACAAGTCAGGAATGGTCACGTGACCGCAACGCGCGTTTGATCTCTGCGCAGAGATCAAAAGTACCGATTACCGATGCGATGAGAATATTAGATAAGTGGAAAGCAATTCGAGAAAAATTACAACTTAGAGATTAATGTAATGTTTTTTTCAATATTATGTAAGAATAATTTATCTTTACATATTATGATTTGATTTGTAAATATTTTCAATTATTTCGTTTTTCATTCTGATGTTCAGATTCATAATATTGTATTTACGAATACTGAATAAGTAGAAATTGATTTGAGGAAGCAGTGCGTCCTCAAAAACTCAAGATACAATAACATTATAATTTTGATTTAAAATAATTGATCTTTATGTTCAATATTTTCGATTCAATATGCTCAATTATTTTCAGGTATAAATATTTAGTTTGTGTGGGGTTTCTTTTTTACATAAAAATTATTTCAATTACTTATATCTTTTGTTCTTTTTCGTTCGCAGCATCAGATTATCGTTAAAAAAAATTAAATTGTTCATTATCAGTCGAAACCATATGCAATTAATAGTTAATCATAATTAATCCTGTTGAATAAAATATTTGACATTTGTTATAATGTAAGTATTTCGTTTGACTGACTGCACTAACGCATCACTGTCGACAATAATAAGGATATAGTTTCATCCGAACAAGAAATATCATATCGTTTCGAAATTCACCGTGCGCTGTGAGAGCAGCGGATGCTAGTGTATCGACTGCGTTTACGTGTGTCGCGTAGAATCATCGGTGATCGATAAACTTTCTTCTTACAGTGCGATAATTACAAAAATGTGCAAATAAATCAATCTGTAGCGAAAGAAAATTATCTTGATATTAACGAACTCGTTAACCTCAAGTATTAATTCAGCAGTGGCAAAATTTGTTAAAAAAATGTTTCGGGTTTAATTTATTACGCAAATCACCCAGGTAGAACAAGAAGTCACAAAGATGTCAAAATGACATCAAAATGACTCCAAAATGTCATTATTATGTCATTTTATCACTATTTTAGCGTTATTTTGATGTCAATATGATGTCATTATAATTTTTGTCCTACCTGGGATTATTTACTGTCTATTTTTTTCATTCGTGATTTTATTTACGAGGTAATCTCTATTTTAGATTTATCACCGACTTACGGATAAAAAATTAAATCCAATTAAGATTAATTAAAGGTTTTATTTTTTGCAGTTGATCTCAACTACACGTGCAATATATTTCATTAAAGAAGAAAAAAACAGAGGAAGAAGTTGTGAGAGAAAAATTTCTATGATTTTGAAAAAATTTGGAAAATAAAAAACTGATATCCAGCTTAATATGTAAAATCACCATTATTATATTAGGTATATAAAAAAAGCGAATAAACTGCAGTCGCAGAGTTGCAGTCCAGAGTTCAGATTACAGTAAACTTTTATATATGTTTATATAAGTTTATATAACATAATAGAAAAATTGTTTGTAAATAACTTCGACAATGAATAAATGACACGAGTCAATGACAGTGAGTGAAATGTTTCAAGAAGGTGAAAATTATTATATCAGAGCGTTGGAAACAAAATGCTGTGTTCTTCTGTGGGATTATATGCGTCGCGCGCAAATCGCTACGTGCGCGCAATCGTTATATTATAATTTAATAAAGCGCGTGATTAAAAATAAATTACACAAATATACGCACGATTTAAAATAAATTACATAAATATACGTGAAATCGAATAAAAATTTCATTCTTCCAGTGAATAATGCGCGATAATAGATTATATGAATTTATTTTATAAAGTTATATAAATATTTCAAAAGGCGACAATAAAGCCAATCGGTGCTTAGTCTTATAGCGTTTATATACATATATTACTATTACTTTGTGTTTACTGGGTTATTTATCTGACTTCTGAATCCAAATTGCAATTAAAGACAAAATATTATTGATCCTTCATAGATAGGAAGCTTTCCAAAATTTATTACATTATTATTTATTTTATTCGGAGAAATTTATTTTTATTTAAACAAAGCTACTCATGCGCTCGCGCGCGTACATGCACATATTCCATATATTGATAATTCAATCCGAAGAGACAAGTAATTTATTAATACCTTAATATCCCAGGTAGCACGTAATGGTTTTGATACGTTTTATATACACTTCCTAAACGTATTTAAAATATTAGAAACGTTAAAGGAAACATATAAAAAACCAACACGTGCTACTAGGGATGATTTATTAATGCCTTAATCTGATTGTGCGCATATCAACAAGAGTGTGTGTGTGTGTGTGAGACAAGCCTGTGTGACATTTACTCGTGAATAAAACTCTTTCCCCCTTCCATCGTCTCATTGAACGAGATAGAAACTGATAGAGAACAGGTGCTAACTAGGCTCCGCCTAGTCTATCATCGCGCAGGACAGTCAAACATGTACGCTATCTTTTTCAGGCGAAGCTGTCTTATTGTTAGGCTTGCCAGCAAATATATTGAATGATAAAAAGTTGCTTTATCGCAGTTTATTCTTTCAATACAGCTCAACTTTAACCTCAGTTTACTTTTGTCTTTCTCTAACGTCCATTTCTATAACTAATGTAGTCCATTTCTATAACTAATGTAGTTAATTTTAATCTCAGTTTCTTTATTTTTCTTTTTCTAAGAAATAGATGTGCTATCATGTAAAGAATTTTTAAAAACGTAGTATAAGACGTATGTAATAGATATAAAAATTTTTATGTAAAAAGCTAGCACATTTTGGAATTTCTCTGAAAACTAAATGAAATATTTAATAAAGTCACATAAGAATTATCGCCACGTTTGTAAATGGAATGTATAATTTTTATATATAATACAATTTTTTTAATTATTCTGTATATAAAAGCATTAAAATTATTAAATAATAAATAATTTATGAAATATTTTATATTTTATGCCAACACACTTTGACATAAAATATAAGAAACCTCATAAATTATTTATTTTTTAATAATCGTATTTTAATACTATTCATGGAATAATTATAAGAGATGAATTAATTGTCATTAGTGCGCTAATGGGTAGGGAAATTACAATAAAAGAGTCGAATGAAAAAAGTAGTCTATATTATTTTTCTCTTTTTAAACGGCGAGGATTGTTCGAGGAGCTAAATGAAGCAAAAATGTTTTCCGACATGGTGAAACAAGAAATCGAATAACATCTCAGAATCTCGCTTTGTATTCGACTACAAAGGAACAAAATCGTCTAAATGTATGCATTTAAATATATTTCACGAGTTCCCGCTCAAAAACGAAGGTGAACAATACAATGCCCAACTTACTTGTACATTCGGATTGCGACGGAAATATTCATATATATACATTATTCTTTTTATTATCATACACACATATACAATATTTTAATATCTCATTTATCAGTCGCTCGCGATGATAGCTCGTTTCTACAAATTCGACAGACAAATAGCTGCTTATTTAAAATATATAAATTAACGTAAAGAATGATATATATATATAAAGAAGTATAATAGTATAATAGTACGAAGATATAGAACGTATGTACTATAAAGAATGAAAATATTTTATTTGCATATAACAATGTAACTAATAGGAATGGTAATAAATAAAAATTATATATGATATAATGCGTATATGATAATAGTTTTATAGAACATTTCTTAAGTATAAAGGAATATATATTTTTTAATCACTCTTGTCTTTCTTTTTACAAAATGTGTATGTACAACTCAGTAAGTTGCGTTTTGATATTTAGTCAATTACAAAATAAAAGCTTTCTTCTTTCAACAAAAAAAAAACAGATATTTTTCTCATCAACGTATCAACGCTGTTTATTTCAAGAATTGTAATCTTTTTAAAAGGATCTACCCTCTCTGATCGTTGAAATAATATATTTTAAGAAATTAAGAATTAAACTGTGCGATGATACCTACATTTTAACATTAAAAAAAAATTAGTTTTTTTTTAAATCATGACTTTTTTAAAAAGCCGAAATATTAATTAAAAGTTTAAATACTTATAAAATACCTTTACCAGATTCTAATACAGATTTTGCATTTCAGATCAAGTCTTTGAAAGCTATGTATTTAAATGCAAAAATGCAGAGATTTGTGGTATTAAGGATTTAAAAAATAAAAAATAAAAATAAAATAAAATAAAAATATTTCTGGTATTTCTAGAAATATATTTTTAACATAAAAATGTTATATTTTTTATTCAATTTATTATTGAAATTTCGTCGACCGGCGCACGAACAATCAAAGTGAGTAAATCCTTTAAGATAAATGTAACAATATTAGATATAATTTTATCAATATAATTTTCTCAAGTATCATTTTTTTCTGTTATTTGGCAAAATAATTCCGTCTGGTTAGGTACATCAGCATAGTTTATCGCATATATTGCACATGTAAAATATTTTGTCATGTATTAGGTTGTATCACAATAAATTGTTTTTACTGGCCAACATAAAAGCGCTACAGCTTAGAAATAAGGTTTATTCCATTAAAAGATTAGTATCTAATATTAGGATCTATAGTATTTGGGATTTAGATCTGAGATTTAAATTCTTGGAAATTTGTTGAATTATATCATCAAATAATCCTTTTTTTTATGAAGAAAGTTAAATAAAAAGAAAGAAAATTCATTTAAAGAAAATTATAAAGCCCAATATTGTTGTAAATTATAAATAATATAATTTGAAGTATATTTTACCTCAATTTTATTAATTTGTCAATTCAAACTGACTCAATTTCAACAATTTTGTGTGATACAACCCAACATTTTATATTTGATAGTCAGTATAGTTTCTCGATGACAGAAAGTTATAAAATTTTTTATTAGCTATATCTTAAAGCTAAAGCATTGCGATAACAAAGAAAGATTCAGCTATGCAGTTACTTCTTGCTAAATAATTTATACATGGAACATGTAAGTTTACCAGAGAAATTTTTTCTATTTTTGATATCTTTATTTAAAAAAAATATACAAAATAATTCATGGATTTAAAATTCCTTCTGCAATAATATATTACATTGTATTTTAACCCTTTAGCTACGAATGGCCACAGTGCATATTCACCGAGTACTGAGCTACTACTACATACGAATGGCCACTATAATGCACAATCGATACGTATTTGCCGTGCACGAAGCTAAAGTGAGAATTAGTTTCCCGACGTGTGTCAAAAAGTCACTTGAAGACATCTTAAAGACGTTTCAATATCCTTTTGATACGTGTCTATAAGTTAACTCAAGATATTTTAAAGACATCTCAAGAATGTCTGTGGTGCGTTCCATATAAATGTATTGAAAATCTACATAATGTAAAATGTCAGAATATTTCGAAACGCACCATAGTACATGTATGAACTACAGATTTGCAATACTATCAATATATTTCGGAATGAATCCTTAAACACATGTATCGTTTGGATTACAAATTATATTGATCTCTAGAAATAAATATATTAAAGTTAAGATGTGGCTGTGATCACATTATAGAAAATAATGAACTCGAACTCTGTCCGCGGCAAAGCACACTCGTGGCTCTCCCGTATGACGATAGCGTTTCCACGGCTGACGCTCTGCCGTAGCAAAAGGGTTAATTATCTAGATTAACTGGATCTTAAAATCTTATTTTATCAAAATGTAGTATAATTTTAATCAGAAAAGTTTTATGCGAAGAATACTGTATTGCTTTAAGTCTAAAAATATAAATTAACAAATGTTACGTCTAAGTCAGCCGTCAACCATTTTCTTTTTGTAATAAAATAAAAAAAATTCACAAATAAATTTCGCATGTATTTCTTATATAAAGAGTATAGAAGTATATTCTTTATATACAAAATGTCGCGTTTATGACGACTCTATTTAAACTATATCACGGTTTTCTTTTCAGAAATCAGGACGTCTCATATGTCATGGTCATTGGCAATACAGTAACAAGTGAAGCAATTTGAATAAAAAAAAACGTAATAACCAAAGAAGCGCGTGATTGCACACGTGGAATAGGCCGAATGCGAATTTGTCCACAGTTACCCGTTCGATATATGCTTAAGAGGACCAAGACTTAATATGGAGGTAGCACCAAGCGCACCCAGATTGCAGGTGCTCGTATTTCTCGCACCGTCTATCGTGATGATCGGTAAGCCGAAATAACCACCGGTTTGAGCACTTAGCTGCGACAACGGTATGTAGCTTTGAATACCCAAATTCGCCAAGCGATTTAGGACGTGCGGTGACTTTAAATCCACGACCGGCAAAGCCAATTCCGTGCCTCCGTTTTGTGCCACAGTATCGACTTCCTTATGATAAGTCTGTTTGTGCGTTGTCAACGCTTGAACTGTGGGATATTGAGCTGGACAGAGGTTGCATCTTGAAAAGAAAGGGAGATTGATTAGTTTTATTCAAAGTGTGTATTACTAGGGGGGGGTGGGGACTCATGGGTGAGATAACTAACTCACCTGTGAAGTAGTTTGCTGGTCGTTCGATGAGTCGCCATATGTTGCGTCAACATATCTTGATTTTGAAAGTTCTTATCGCATACTTGACACGTTAATAATGCTCTGGAAGAAATAAATATGCATTTTACAGCGTTTCGAACTAATTGTCCATTAGCAGATCTAATAACATCATTATGTAAATGCAAGCGATAAGATAAGACCGTTCTCACCTGGGTGGCCGACCACGTCTAACCACTGGCATTTGCGGTGGAGTATCCTGCGTGAGGTCCACAGTCGGCGGTCTCGGTGGTCGCTCAACTTGATCATTAATTGGCGATTTGTTTTGCTTGTTTTGCGGAACAGCGAACTGCCCTTGTTCTTGCTGCTTTCTTTGTGAACTAGTTGGTATGATAGAAATAGCAGAATTCAGATTGAGCGCTGTAACATTTAAAGGCTGCTGTGAAAGTGGTGGCCTCTGCTGCTGCTGGGGGGGTATTTGCTGTTTGTTTTGTTCACTTGTCTTATTTTTATTTGCAGCTGGAGTAACGGTTATACCTCGAGCCGCGAGGACATTTGCCACCGCCTTGGCGTCGGATTTCTTCCCCCCCGGGTTCGATGTGTTCTGGACTTGAGCTGGGATGGAACCTTTAGATTAGTAAACAGACAACGCTATTTTACTGTAATGCACCCCTTCTGCGAATGTAGTAATATAACAATTCCCTTTGTTTGATAAACTCTCCAGAGTTTACCAAATGTAGAAACTCCGAAATAATTATTATAACAATGAAAATCGGACGAAGATGAAGCATGTATAACAAAATAATAAAAATACAGTAAATGGAAAAATATATTAAAACAGATTTCACTAAAATTAAATTTCAAAACTGCAAATAAATGAATCTGTTTTCTGTTGCAAAAGCAAAAATACTATTGAACAAAATCACAGGAACCAAATTTCATAGAAGAGGCACTTTACACAAGCATATAAAAAAATGTAGCAATAACAAAATTTGAGCAAAACGGCAATCGAATATTATTGACATGTTATAAACTTACCAGGTTGCCGAACACTTAGAGTGATCGAATCTGTGAGGTGTATTGTAGAATCGTTTCTATTGGTTTGCTGCGTGGTAGCCCCCTGAACATTTTGAATAACAGGTAATCCGTCATTTCTCTTCTGTTGAGCTATGACGTGGCAGTCTGCATCTTCATTTCTATCAGGTAATAAAACGTCCATACGCCTCTGTTTTGCAGAAGCGTTATTTTGTTGCTGCATAGTTTGTTGCAAGGGCCTCTTCATGCGCTGGCGAGGAACTGGACCGGCGTTTTGTGGCATTCGCGGCGCTCTGAAAATTAAAAATACTACCTAATGAACATGCTCGTGTCTGTATGCAAGCGTTTCCACGCTTACCTGCTGTTTTGAACAACAGACGTCGATGGGTATCGTCCCCGTGGAACTTGCTGGGGCAATTGGGGATGCATTGGTGGAGGAGGCGCGGCTATTTGTGGATATGGACCCGGTCCATATTGATACAAGTGCGCCATATGCGGTGGATAGTGTATACCTTGTGGACCAGGTACTCTATACAACGGTGGCCGTCCTGGAGGTTGTACAAAATAATTTGGTGCGGGTATCATTGTGTTGGCTCCTGGAGGAAGACTAGGGGGCATTTGCGTCTGTGGAAGAGGCATACGCTGCACTTGCTGGGCCAGTTGCTGTACGGGTGGTGGTAGTTGTTCAAAGTTTACCGGCGGTATTTGCATTTGCTGGCCAGTAGCACCGCCCGTTGCCGCCGCTGCGACCGCCGCATTAAATGTCGGTGAATTCGTCTGATGTGGCGATGTTAAGGGCGAAGTCCTACTGAGCTGATGCGAACCATTTGTCGATGATACTTCCACGGTAACGGCGTGAGGCGAATGTGTGGTTTGGCCCAAGTGTGATGCACTTGTGCTCGATGGCAAATGATGAGGCGACAATTGGCTCACGTTCGGCGAGAGCGGTGTACCGTGCACTTGTGCCCGATGTATCGACACCTCCATCGTAGAATGAAAGATGAGATTGGTGCATTCTGGTATATTACACTGATAGTGGCCGACCTTACTACGGTGCTCGTCCAGATGTGCGATGTCTTTGAATTTCTCATTGCAGACACGACACGTATTAACGGTCTCCGCCAATTTCTCAAGGGGCACGTATTCTGCCGTTTCGCTGGTCAACAAATTGTTCGACAGCGACACCTCGCTCGTACTGCGCCTCTGATGTTCGAGAAAGCTCTGCAAAATTGATCCGGCGTTGTCCATATTCGCGTCGTTGTCCCCCTGCTGTTCACTATCTTCCTTGTTGAAATCTTCATTGCTCTTATTTGATAAATCGGCAGATAGTTGATTCCAGTTGAAACCTTGTGTCTGCGATGCATCAGTCGAGTCCCTGTTCTTATCTTCATTGTCGCATACCGGAGCGCGTTCGGCCGTATGATTAGAAAATGTGAAAGACTTTGAATTAATGCTGATGGAAGGATTCTGCTCGAGATTATGTATCATGCTGGATTCGTGATTTCTGTCATCTTCTTCTTCCACCGATGAACTGTCGATCAGTTGACTAGCTGACCTGGAGCTACAAAAAAACTAAATCCAGCAAGATATCGCGACTGAAATACCTAAAAAGTTAAAGCATGAAAGTTTGCGTGAACAGTGTAAACGTAAAGGCTATCTGCGCAAGCTAAATTTATATTAAAATAGCTTTACAATAATTCAAATAAAGTTAGTTTTTAGTTCTCGATTCTACTTTTTATTTCTCATCTCAACTGAGATGATTTTCATCTTAATCCATTAAAGTCTATGGTTAGACCAGATAATAAAAAGCCAATAATCAGAACTCTATGCCATGGGCTTTAATGAGCCAATCCGAATATCGTAATCTATCAACCTACCTCGACTGTTCACCGAGTTTTTTCAAGTTCTCAATAGTTTCCCTACAGGTCGCTTCCAAGGCATCCGTTTCCTCGTGATCCTCAGATTCCGAAAGCCTTTTCTCAGAAGTATCAAAGTTATCGGCACTTTGTGTATCATCGACATTCTGATCATCCTTCTCAGATGGATTTGCCATATCACTCCCTACATCAGAGTCACTCTCGTTAATATCTGCGGACGGCCTTTCATTCTCTTCCAGAGGATTGTGATGGTCGGTGTCCAACTTGACGCTGTCATAATCATCCTGCAAACAGGATCACAACGGGGAAAAAAATGATGAGATCCTCAGCCTCAACACTACACCAGCCTAAAAAAATGGACTCACTTGTTGATCCACCATCACGTTCTCGAAAGGTTCGTCGATCGTGTTCTCCGCTGCCTTGTCGCCTCTCGGGTCATTTTCCTTAGCACCTGCCACGTCTCTCTGCTGATAGTACTTAATGACCGGGTAAAAATTATTATTCACTACGGTGAAGTCTTCCGATTCCGAGGACTTCTTCAGGGTGAGCTTGAGGGAATCGGCGGTGCTCTGCTTCTTCAGGGTAAGCTTCAGCAAGCCGGTCTTCTCGGGATCCAGCCAGTACGTGTCCTTCTTCACCTTGACCACTTTCGGACTGGCTACTCTCTTGAGGACGATGCGCAACTTCCTCAGGTGAGTGTTGATGTGGACGCGCAGCGGCTTCTTCGAGGTGAAACGCTCGCCGCAAATGTCGCAATCGAAGAGCAGTTGCTGTGCGCTCAAACTGTCGTCCGACGAGTTGGGAGTGCCCTCGCTCTCGTCTGAAACAGAACGCATGAGGTCTCGTGACTTAAGACCTTCCCCGCCGTAAGAAAGTTACATCTTCCCGTGTCGTATTCGCGCGCCCGTATTTCATTACACCGCGCGCGCACACACACACGCACACACTCTCACCGCTTGCGTGCGTGTAAAGTTTTGTTTGGTGCGCAGAAGTTACATCGTTTCTCTGCGGGAGTAGGGAGAGAAAGAGAGAGACAGAGAGATGGGCGCGCGGAGGAGACAGAGGGAGAAAGAGCTAGAGAGAGAAAGAGAGAAAAATTCAGGCAGCAAACGCACCGAGATGGCACGCCGATAAAGGTAAGAACCAAAACGACCCGTTCGCCCGCGAGGCCCGCGTCACGCGAGCCTGCCACTCGCTGTTGCGCTTACCGTCACCAGGACCAGTGTCAACTCGTTCGCCCGCGGCCGCAGATTCCGCCACGACTTGACGCGATTACGCGCGAGAACGCGCGCTCACCCAGGTCACACTTGATACGTGGGGTGGAGGGAGAGGACGCGCTTCGTAACACCGCGCGGCTACCCGCTACTAGTGTGCATGTATGTATATTTATTTACATGAGGCGGCGGTAAACAAATCGACGCGCGCGATCTGCACGCGCGGACGGTGATCGGCGCGGCGCGGCGCGGCACTACTCGCGCGGCGGTACTCGCGCAAAATGGCCGACGCCGACCGGGGAACATAATTGCCACTCTCGGGGGCCACTCTCGTCGAGAATTGAAAACACCGAAACTCGCCAATCGATACCGCGACTAAAGCGCGCGCCACATTGGTCGCTTTCGTATCGGCGCTACGATTTCCCGTCGCCCGATTGGCCGCCCGGCACTCGCCGCGGCGCCGCCCGCCGGTGAGTTCCGCAAGCTTTCCCGAGAAAGCGAGCGGCGACCGCGTCGGAATTTCCCTTGCCGACCGACCGACCGAATTTTGACTGTGGATCGATCGCTCTTCCCGTTCCGCCTCGCGATCCAAGAAGGAAGATTAAGCTTCAGGTTCGTTGACATCCGAGGTACAAAAGTGCGACCTCGAGAGGAGGGGGCGTATTCATTTCGTAGAACAAAAAAAAAGGACTTCGGAAGCAAGCGAAGGCGTAAGTAAACATCGAGCGAAACTCGCTCGCTCGCGCTGCCTGCTCCGAAATGTTTTGAGAGAGATAAGAAGTTCGGTTTACTCTGTAAAGTGAACGAGGTGCGTGGGAGGAGAATCGTCACGCTGTAGCGACGTACTCGTCGAATGAGCGTGCTTTGCCGGCGGCGCCGCGGAGGACGCGAATCGGGATCATCGCCTCGTTACGCGATGTCGGGCGTTTATTGCGCGACACGATTACGCGCGCGCTTCTTGCCGCGTGTTTACGAATTCCTAACCTACCCTATGCGGCCGACGCAAAATCTGCACGGCGCCGGCGACGGCCGGCTTCTCCGCTTTCACCAACGTGGGCTTCTCGCGCCGTCGAACGAGAGTTGATGAACATCGCGAGGACGCCAATACATGTGCAAACGCGCCGAGTGTGACCAAAGATTATATCTCAGACATTTGAAGATATTCTTAGTCTTGATTTAAAGAAGTGAGACAGATGCGGAAGAAAATAAGAATGTTTGCTGAAAAAGAGCTTGAATAACGGCATCGCGAGATCAGACGCTGTAGCTGTTGATGGTCGTAATTTCATCATTTACTGGATCGTGTCTTTTCATACACAACTTTTGTGACATTTAGAAGGAGTAAACATGTAACGGTCAAAGGAGAAAACACAGACTTTTTTGTGCAAAACAATAGAAACGGGAATATGAATTACATTACTACCGACGTGATAAAAAGTTTATCACAACATTATAATAGTTCGCAAAATAACACAGAGTAACATAGAGTAATACTCGTGATCATTATAAAGTATAATGCTATAAAAAAATCATGAAAAAGAAAACTTGTCAGAAGCTGAGAGAAAATAAATCTTTCTTTCATATTTGTAAGAGAAATATATTCAAAACAGTCATTTTAATTCATATCTATATGCACATCAATCAGGCACATCTAGAAAGTGGACATAGATGGTTTCAGATTTTTGATATTAGGAATATATAAATATTAAGAGGATTTTCCCTTCTCCCCTCCCAGATAAGAAGCAGAAGCAAAGTTGAAAATACTACATAATACACAGCTTAGATCCAATTGAATGGAGAAGATAAATTTTGCAGAAAGAGTAACAGTGATACTGACAACAACATTGATTAATTTATATAAATTATGTTCTTTCATGTCTGACATTAAACAAATTTTTATAAAATTTCCAATCCTTAAATTAAATGGTAATTAAATTAAATAGCTAATAATAATTAGAAAAATTAAACAATAATAAAAGAATATATCGCTGCATTTTATATATAAAGAAATATAATTGTGTAATGTCTGAAAAATAGATCACTCGAGAGCTGTGACGTAAAAAAGTAGTGTCACATTTACATCAACTTGTTTTACACAGAATTATACTTTATAGAATTAGTATTAGTCTATGTTACAACTGATTATTCTTATACAAAACACGTACCGAAATTTTGCAACAGCTCCACAGCGCCGTCCTTATAGATCTTATTTTTTGCAGAAAATTTAAATTCCTGAAAATCGTGATACAATCGGATTATTCATTTTCACAGTCTGTGAAACAGATAAGCAATACTCGGAGTCTTAATGAGCGGGCGGAAAAACTATTAAGGTATGTCAACATCGTCAATACATACTCGGTCGCGCGTCATCTAAAAACCATTCATGTTCATTCGAATGAAATATAGAGTACACGCGAGTACCAGGTGCCTCGCTTATCGCGGGGGCTCACAACTAAACAATTCCCTATTTAGCGCGCAGTTAAATACGCGTTCGTACAATTGCCGATAAGCCGTTAATACTTACGGACATTGTTAACGTCAACATCGGCTGAGCCTCGGATGAGTAATCCCGTCGGACGTCAACACGAACATCGCGGTACTACCCAGCGATCATTGGCCAGCGCCGGGACGCACGCATCACCACCGGTGGCGATGTTCATTCGAGGCAACACGGAGTTCTGCGATCTTTCTCGATCGACTGTTCGACTCGAGAGAGCGGCCGGGTAGTCGCGCTCTTTCGCTAGTCGCGACGGACTTCATATGTATCATAAAAAAAGTGCGAAGCACACAAGAGGAAGGCCCGAAGAGACGCGCGGGCACACTACGCGGCGCGGCACAACACGCGCGGGGCTCCGACGCTTTCGAATTAGCGAACCTCTCGAATCGGTAAACAATGTTGCGATGTACAACGGTAGGTAAAGCCAATTAAAAGTCAATTAAATACGCGCGCTTTCTCGGGTGCTGGCGCGTCGGGGCGGCATGGCGATATGAGGGTGAATGAGAGGAGAGAATCGGTTCCTCTTATCTCGCCGCTCTGGACCGCGGCGGCGGATCAACATCTTCCTGTCGCTGAGCTTGCCGTCGCGCGAACATAATCGCACTCCCGCGCGTACTTCCACGCGAGAGCTTTTCCTTACACATGACTACGGCAAACGTGACTGACAGTATCGTCGCATGACGATCACTTCCCCGCGGCCGGCCGCGTCGGTTTAACGCGCGCCGCCAGCACCACCGCACACTCTCGTCCGCCTTGAAACGGTATTCACGGACGTGATGTGCAATCCCCGGCGGCGGCCGCGGCTATGGTCCGCGGTTCAGCCCTGTTGGCGTCCAGTCTGAGTTTATTATTAGTAGCGAGGTACCGATATGGGGGGGTAGCGAAAGACGTAGGTGACGTCGATCGCGCACGAGCGGCAGGATAATTAACTTCGGTATGAATTGTTGAGGACGAACGTTGAGTTTTTCAGATGCGTCGTTTCGTAAAGAGGCGCGCGCGCCCGCGCTCGTGAGCCAGCGTGCGCAATTCGCTGTTCCAGACGGCGGGATTATTACTCTCCCTCCCCACCCGGCTGTAC
>VBVQ01004367.1:0-15062 GCA_011636635.1 Tetramorium simillimum | reverse complement strand
CCGGAGGAAGGAAGAACAGGGGGACGCGCCGCCGCTGTCAGCCGGTAGCGCGTGCTACCTGTTTTGAAAGAAGTGTGCGCCCGCCACACCAGCCCATGCCGCACTGCTACGCCGCGGTCAGGTGTTTCAAGCCAGCCGCCACGCGAGCGAGCCGCGACATCTCCCGAACGTTCACCGAAGCGGGCGCGCGCGCGCGCGAAACCGCGAGGAGAGTCCGTCGTTCGTCACGTGAGCCGCGCGCCCACTACGCCCGTCACCCCCGCGGCGCGGCGCCGCGGTCACGTGGGCCCCGGCGAGACCCGCCGCCAATTTCATTCATGGGAACACGCGCTTTTCACTTCGCTCCCGCGGACCCGCGCGAGCGTGCGGGCGCATGCGTGAGCACGCGCGCGCGTTCCCGCTTCCCGCCGCGCGTATACGTTGGAACGCATGATTGTACTATCGCTCTGTTTAATCGTGAATCGTGCAGCGATCGGATGGAGAGATAAAGGAGGCGATATCGATATGTTTAGATGTCTGTAGGAGAGATTTAGAAATTTAACGTTTCCGACGCAATTGTTCTTACTATTGAGCACTTTTTATATGTAAAGTATGATAAGAATCGCGCGAATTAAGTAAGTTACTGTTATAGTCACAGTTGCACAAGAAAGGAGCGAATTATTAATGTTAATTAATGTTGATTGTTTCAATTTTGCGATTTCTTTCTCTTTATAATCCTTCAAATTTAATATATATTTAATTGATTAAACCTGAATTGAAAATGTTTTGAAAGATATATTTAAATTTTTAGCTATATTAATTAAAAATTTACATGTTTATTCAGATTTTTATTTGAGGGTTTATATTAATATATTTGTTTGTATAAATTTGAACAACTTATATATAAAGGGATAATACTGAAGATCTAAGAAAATTTTTATATTTTCAAATAAAATATACGAAAAGCAAATAATACCTAACAATGTGACTTTTAAATATTGCAAATATAACAATTGTACACTAAAAAAAATTCTGGTTAAAAATGAATCAGAAAATCTTGTAGAATTGATCAAATATTCTGGTTATTATAATAGAAATTCTGGTAATTATAGTAAAACTCTTTATAATAAAAATACTTTATAATCCATACAGCGCAAAACTTGCAGTTACATTGTAACAATATCGCTGCAAGATTGCAATCTTGTTGCGACATTGCTACAATGTAACAAGTTTCGTGCTATATGGGAACTTGTAATAACCAGAATTCCTATTATAATAACCAGAATATTTCATCAATACTACAAGATTTTTCTGATTCATCCGTTTTTAACCAGAATTTTTTTCAGCGTAGTTTACAGTGTAGTTTCACAATAAAACCCAGAAACATAAAATTACGAATAGCTCAGTGAGAAACGATTGATCGAGAAGATGTCGGCGTCTAATCGGTATCTTTTCAACCACCTTTTCTCCTTAAGGGAGAAAGGCGTCCTAAGTCATTAATGAAAATGGCGGGGGAGATCACCTTTTCGTGGTTTCTCGGCGCGTCGTATCGATTCGCGCGGACAAACGGGATTCGCGCACGGTGCAGCAACCTTGATATGCCTCCCTCGCCGACGAAGAGAGGGCATGTCCGCCGGGATTTAATTAAGCCCGTTCGGTCGTACGAGAGAAAAAAAAGCCGTTGGTGCAGGAAGCGCGATGGGTTTCGAGTGCGCGCAGGCAGCGGAGCGTGCTCCGTGCCCCGTTACGCGACACAAGACCATTGGCGTAGCGGCGCGTCGATCGATCGATCGATCGAGAGGCCGGCGTGCGATTCGAGCTATCCGAAGCGCGGTGCACTTCAAGGGGCGCCAATTCGCGCCCCTCTAATCTCCCTTCTCGCTGTTCGTCCGAAGCGAACTATTTCCACAGAGTCGACGTCTTTCGTGATTTTTCACATTTCTAGGAAGCTCGAGAGAAACGACGAGATAATTCCGCACCGATTCTACCAATCTATACAGATACACGCGCTTAGACTCGTCTCTCTACCCTCACGGACTGTACCCGCTTGAAAAATTTTCGACACGCGCCGTAAACGCAACGAACGGACCGGTTAATCTGCGTTTACCTTATCGGCCTTCCTTCCTTTCTCTTTCCCTCTCCGTCAGCTGCCCGCCTGCACCCTCTCCGTCCGGTACGGCCACGAGGCGGACAGGTGGTCTGCGGTTTTCCATCCCGCGGAGGAAAGACGCGCGGTCGATGCACCTGGATCGCGGCGGAACGGCGTGACGCTTGTCTCGAATCGCGCTCGCACTTCCGCCACGCGCGGGACAATGTTTGACCTTCTCGGCGAATCCTATTAAGTTTGCCATCGTGCGAGGGCATATTTTTTAATAATGATTCCTATCGCAGGAATTCCATAAATATCGCATTTATGGAGATCTTGGCGGAGATCTGTAATGAATAAACTCTATAATGAGTCGCTCGTTGCGCCGTTATTTATTATTACGATGTCTAACGAGATAAAGGAAATGTATTTAGTATTTATGACTTTTCTCTGTAGATTAATCTGACAATGAGAAATTTCTTTCGTTCTTTTGTTTACGAACGTAATAGCGATTATTACGATTCGAATGCAAACGATATTTGAAATACACATCGTTTTAAAGATTCGATCGATAACGGCTTATAAATTAGTTTCTAATTGATGTAAATTCTGTGTGCTAATTGGAAAAATGTTCTATCACGTGGATTCAAGATTCAACCGATAACAACTCATAAATTAGCCTCAACGAGAAATGCGATTCTTTAAAATATTTTAATCAAACAAATTTAAGAAATAGCAGCTTTGCATTTTTTTTATATAAAATATCGGAAAAGAATAATTAGATTGCCATAAAATTAAACTATGCATGATTTCGAGATCTGCGTCTCGTTATTCGTATAAGATTCACAAATAGTGTAAATAAACATTTTCGTCACGTTTGCATTTATTATTTTTCCATCAATATAATATAAATAATATAAATCGTCAAATAATATAAATTGTTAACGTTAACAAAACGATTTTTCTTTTTTTTTTTACAAAATTAAAAAGCGCGAATCACCTAGGAATCTCGCACAGTCTGACGCTAGTTTTAGGATCTTCCGATTCGCGTATACGTTTTCGTAGTTTATGCGCGCCCCGATAAAAGGGATTCACTCCGCGAGCGCTCGTAAACATGTTTCGTAGAACACGCGGTGTGTTACACGCCGCGTGCCACACCAGCCCGAAGAAAACAACATCGTCCTCGTTGCCGGCCCTAATCTACGTCATCGTACATATCCGCGGTATCGCGCGCGAGAATCTGCCGCGGTATCTAATGCGCAACGTAGGACGATATACTCACAAACTGCACGGAGCCGTGGGACTCCGAACGTGGAACGCGCGAATAAATAAAATAACGATGAATTGTGAGTCGCGTCCTATCCGTGTCCCGTAGCTTTGTCGGTTTCGGAACTTGGTAAGCTCTTTCGATTTGAAAATTCAGACTGTCCCGAATCGATTGTCCCGAGTGATCCGACTTATTGCGTGAACAATAAAGTAAAAGTATCGCTTTTCGTGTCGTAAAACTCGCAGTCGAACGTGCTTTTGAAAAAAAAGCAAGATTGTTAAAGCGACTTAATTTGCTTGAATAGATTATATGAGTTTATAATTTTATAATTTATTATTATAATCTTATAATTAATAAATTTATAATTTTATAATTATAAGATTATAATTATAAACTTATTGATTATAAGATTATAAGATAATCAGCTCTAGGTTGTGCGAGATTCCTGGTGATTCGCGCTTTTTAATTTTATAAAAAAAAAAAGAAATATCATTTTCCTAACGTATTGATATTATTGATATGAATGGAAAAATGATAAATGCGAACGTGACAAAAATGTATATTTATACTATTTGCGAATCTTATACGAATAATGAAGATCTCGAAACCTAAACCGAGCATAGTCTAATTTATGATAATCTAATCATTCTTTTTCGATATTTTATCAAAAACAATGCAGAGCTGCTATTTTTTAAATCTATTTGATTAAAATATTTTAAACAAAGAAGATTATAAGACTATAAGAATATAAGTTAATCTTATAATTATAAGTATTATATAAGTTTGATTGTGCGACTTTGTCTTTCTCTCCCTCTCCCCCTCGTTTTTCTCGCTATTCGCAATTTCTTCTTTTTTCCCAGGCGCGATCCCGAAGAACGGATTCTCATGAAAGCCGGTTTTACTGGTTTCCGAATTGGATTCGGAGACGAAGTTAAGATTTGACACTTTTATTGACTGTCGCCATCGTATTAATCTCACGATCACAAATCCATTTGTCATCTCGGAGATTAGATTCTCGAGCAGGATCTGTCATTGAATTGTCACTATTACTTTTATAGTGATGACACGGAAGAGGGCGATTTTTAATCGTAAATCGGGATCGCCGTTCACCACGTGGGCGTACGATGTAAAAATGAATATAAACATCCGAATGGAAGCGGCAGGAAGCATCGCATTTCCATCGCCGACTCGCCTTCTGTCGAGCCCGCGAATAAATGGAAAGACATTAGCGGCGCTCACATTACCGGTTACCGCTCTCGTTGGGAGAGGGCAAAATTTATCGCATCAAATTGGTTACAAAATGCGCCATAAGTCTGGCTCGATTTACGGTGGCATCGGCGCCGTCGACAGTGCATACAGCCTCCGCAATGCTACACAGGGGGTGTTCCAGCTTCGCCGCCTCTGCATCTTTCCTTCTCCTTTTCTTCGATCAGAGAATAACAAGGAAATAACGTAGGATGCATCGGAGCATCGAGTTTTTTTTTTTAATTTATAAAGTTGAAAATAAAATTTAACAAAATCCTAATTAAGTGACAAGAGCGAAGGAATATGATATTCCAGTCGGTTCCAAACGTTGCTTGAAAGAAAAAAAAACAGAGAGACGTTTACAAAATATTTAAGTACCCGAAAAGAACGCTACTGAAAAATTTTTATCGCCGTTGTCGGGAGCTCCTCGCGAGGAATAAATTAATCCTGCATTCATCCAGGAAGGGAAGGCCGCGGAATGTCTTGGGCATTACACTGCGTAGACACGTGTAATATACGAGAGCGCATATACGTGCGGCTAAATATTCATACGCGATGCATCATGCGTCTCTCGCGGAGATACGAGAATTTAACGCAACAAAACGTTTATTCACGTGGCGAGCCAAACAGTTTGTTAATGCGCGCATGCTTGCTCGGCAGGCTTAATTAAAAATCGAGTTCGCCGGAATACCGCGGGGAGGTGGAATAAATTTCAGATACACGGGCCATTAATTAGAACGCTATCGCGCTACCAGCACGACATTGAATTTTCGTGTTTGCCTTTACGAACAGAAAGGGCCCTTTGAAGGGAAACGTATCCATTATATATCATGTGCAGTCGGCGATGATATTTAAAATAATCCTGGCAATAATTTTACAATGATATCTTAGAACATTAACAATGATTTAGGTTTATATTGGAATAGTTAATTTTATTTTGTATGTAATCTTTATTCATTTTTTCTTTATTCAAACAAAAGCCCCAGTGAATTTTATTTGTAGCTGATATGATAATAATTCATATTTTCTAATATAAATATTCTAAATTTCACATCCTGGGAAGACAACATCTTACGATCATGAAGTTTAGAAGAAATAGATATATTAATTTAATTTATGTACTAAAAAAAATTATGGTTAAAAAAGGACGAATCAGAAAATTTTATTGGATTGATCAAATATTCTGGTTATTATAATAGAACTCGATATTTTATAACTTATAATAACCAGAATATTTGATCAATTCCACAAGATTTTTCAGATTCGTCCGTTTTTAATTAAAATTTTTTTCAGTGTGTAAAAACACAATAGCTTTATTAACTCCAATTTAATTATTATATAGTATAAAAATAACTTAATTATAAGAATTATATAAATAAAAATTTCTTTACGATGTAGCGGATAAGAATATAAACACTGTATAGTGGATCTATAAGAAAAATTGTAAGTGTCTCTATGTATATTTAAATTATTCATATATTCTTTCATATTTCTATAGAAGTAGCTTCAAGTATAATTAGCAAACTTGATGGAAAATTTGACAGAATAATGAATTAAAATATTCGGTATACGAGTATAACAAATTAATATCAAACAGGAATTTCGCAACATTCAGTGAACATAATAAATTAAACGTGTATTTAATCTTTAAACATATAACAACGTAGTCAAGAATAAAAAAGATGAGAGATGTCTCTCAGATTTTCGCGTTAATAAAGTAATATATATGTATATTTGAAGTTAAACGCGAGAAAAATTTTAGATTCCGGCGAGCAGCTGAAAAAGTTCCAGCGGCATTCTTCACCCAAGGGAGCCGCTCGACTCCTACGGAGCTGGAAGAAATGCATACGCAATGTGCGTTTCATACCGCGATCGAGATCAGGCAGCGGAAAAAGGCCGTTTCTCTCGAGGTTCCGTAACGGAGCGCGTTCGGGCACGTTTTACAGCGGCATCCTCCCGGCTGTATTCTCCGCACGCAGTATCTCACCGGTACGATCTGGCGCACATTGTGCGTGCCTAGAAAAGTTCTCTTAAGCGTGCGCGGCATTGTTTCGCTCGCCCGGGCGATTTTATACACGCGAAAAGCTATGATTTACGCAACGGCGCGCTTAGGCGTGCCTTTAGAACGCCAAGTTTTTCGCCAAGGGCCGCCCGAGAGAAACAAGACTTTCTTTCTATTCTCCTGAATCGGTGCGTGTGAAATTTCCTCTACGGCCACTCTACGGTCAGTATCTGAAACTTAAGCCTGTGAGAAGACTGAAAAGTTTATGTTGGAGATTAAAGTTGCATTTATTAAGCATCAGATAAACATATGTGTTGTGCAAAGAGAAATGCAAACTACAGCTTGGAGTAAAATAAAATAATTAAGTAGAATGAGGTAAAAATTAAATTAATATGTGTATTCCGTCTAAACTTCGTGATCGTAAAATGCTTACAGTTTTCTTCCAAGGATACGAAATTTTAAGAATATTTATAGCGTCGTTAAAACTGTTGAAATTATTAGAAAATATAAACTTCTATCTCTCTATAAATTCCCTTTCACCGGAAATTACTTAATCCGCAAGAAAGGATATCTTCAATTACTCGAAGATCTTCGTCGAACTGGTAATTTCCCGTAGTTTGGAAATCCACAAGGTCGCATCGATATTTAGCAATAAGATTGCCGAAGAACGTCCACGTATAATTCAGGATTGTAGAAAAATATCGGTTGTCCGTCCGCCTCCAACTATAGGGCTTAATTACGGTCATTTTTTCTTGCCCTCGTGCACGGAATGTCTTCCTGTATTGCACTCGCGACGAGAGCGTCCCGTTCGATGCGCCACAAATCCCTCTCACGTACATTGCAATCTAATAAAAGTGTAATGCACGACAAACTTATAATTCCGCGTTGTGTGTTGGCGATCTTTCAAAATCCACCTGCATCAATCTTTTTCGTACTCTTTCGTAACGCGGCATTGCGCAGGATAATCAGAGGGAACGAATTTACGAAAGAAAAAAAGTATGTCTCTTGTACAGTAAAAATCGCCGAGCAACTTGTGTTTCTGTTTTATTAATATGCTAGGTTTTCTAATATTATATTTTAAAAATAAGTATTTGCGTTGACATAAAATATCTCTCTGATATGTTCCTTTGTTCTTATTGAAAAACATTAATTTAAAATAGTATGAAAGACAACTGTCTTTCTCGTTCATATAGAAAAAATAATTACAAAATCAATTTTTTACATTATAAATAAATTAAGTAAGAATATAAAAGAGCATTTATCTAAATGAATGATTCTGAATACGTCTTACAATTTATCTCTTTGAAATTGCGGATAAAATGTTATTTAAGTGAAAATAAAGAATAGATTAAGTTGATGCTTCCTTCATTAATTTGCCATTTCAATCAAAATGCATTTAAGAAATACGCTGCATAATGGACATTACCTGCTGCGATGCAAAATAGGTATTGCGAGTGTTACCAATGGCTAGTGAACGTTGAGAAATGCCGTTTGAATAATATCCTTAACAATAATTGCTTCGGTCACGAAGAAGAAAGCGTTGTCCCCAATGAATTGTTGCATTCATTGAACCGATTAATCCTCTTTTGCTCGAATGTCGCAATTGTGCTTCTTCACAAAACGGTCGATCCTCGTCACATTAAATAACAATAACGGTGGAAAAAATCAATAGAAGTCTAATAAAATAATTTGAATAATTTGAGCACTAATAGCTGTAAATGTTGAGAAATATCGATTGAATAATATTCTTAAAAATAATTGTCTCGATTACGAAGAAGAAAACATTATCTCTAATGAATTACCGATTCATTGAACCGATTAATCCTTTTGCTGAATGTCGCAATTGCGCTTCTTCACAAAATAGTTGAGCCATTAAATGACAATAACAATGAAAATAAATCAATAGATAACAGTTTAATAAAATAATTTTAATAATTTAACCACTAATGACTGTGAACGTTGAGAAATGCCGTTTGAATAATATCCTTAATAAAAATTGCTTCGGTCACGAAGAAAAAAGTTGTCCTCAATGAATTATTACACCCATTGAATCGATTAATCCTTTTGCTCGAATGTCGCAATTATACTTCTTCATAAAATGATTGATTCTCGACCCATTAAATAGCAATAACAGTGAAAAAAAATCAGTAGACAGCAATTTAATAAAATAATTTTAATAATTTAAGCACGTTCTCTGTAAACAATATATGATTCAATATGATACATTAAATTGATTTCGTAACTCAAAATAAACTTGGAGAAAACATAACTTGGCAAAAGTATAACATGTAAATATGTTTTCAATGGCATAAAGAACTTAAAGAATAATCGATCAATTTAAATGCGATCAGTCCAGTGTGCAAACTATATTACATTATAATATATGGCAATGGCAAGCAAAACACCCACTAGGTACGTAAGTTCGCATGAAGGGATGTGGTGGTTGCGCTGGGTCCAGATTCAAAGAGTCCTCGCTTTCGTCGCTTAGTTCTCCGATGCTGAACGTATCTGTGAGATCTTGTTTGTGTTTTGAGGAATCCTTGGATTTCGCCGGAAAGAGAGTCATTTCATCTTCACTGCAATCATACAGCAAATAGAATATACCAATTAAACTTGATCACGTATAGACATTTTCTTTCACAGATATGATATAATGATCAATATATATTTTACTATATTTAATTACTAAAGACAATATATGATTTCAAAAATCAAATTTAAAATATATAATACAACGTGTCAATATCATCTGGCAATTCTTTACGCATATTATTGTTCAATACCTTTCACTTTCACTATGCCAGTATTCGACTAGAGGAAGATGCTCCTTATTTTTATGTGGTATAGGCAATCTTTGAATTGATATCAACCCGGAGGAACTGGTGCTACTTGCATTTTCATTGTCATATTTTGGAAGCTTTATGTAATCCGAATTGCGTTGGATTCGCTTTGCCTGTTCGATGCGTGTCTCTACAGAACGACATTACTGCATATATAATTGCAACAAACCAATCATATAAGTCACATTAATTATCGCAGCACCAATGTTGAAACAAAACGTTATAAGAAGCTAAAAAATTGTTTCAGTACCAAGTTTCTTCTGCAGCTGTTTCGTTGTATTCCGTTGAGAAACCTGTGTGTGATTACTGCTACAACTGCTATCGCTGCCCTACAAAAGAGACATTAAGACATTTTTATATCAGTAAACAATTTTTATCTTATATAAATTATTATTTATATTTCACAATTATATATTATATTATTGTCTCATAATCATGTATTATAGTCTCGTATTGATATTTTGCTTTCAAGTTAAGTCAAATGACAAGCGTCAATAAATTTATCTAGATGTACACTTACCAAAAAGAGTCTTTCATCCTCAACGTGGTTAACAGCTTTGGGATCACTGTCAATACCGCTATCTTCCATGATTCAACACATTTAGGAATATAGATGCTTGTCCTCTCTCTCAATTCATCTGAAACAGAAAAAAAAATGTTTGCATTATTTACTTTGCTTTATAGCTGGCTTTAGAGCCACACGTAAAAGGATAAACATGAAAATTAAATTGTCTCAAACGCAAAACACATATTATGTAATTAATAACACCACTGTAATTGACAAACTCTGGTATTCAAACAAACAATGACGAGGTTGAGTACATATGTCACAGTTCTTATATATTATTTTGGGATTTTCAGAACTTGATGGCATATATATGTCACACCCTGTTGCGGGAATTGCATAAACTATTGCTTTGCAAATTCTAACAAATGATATTCGCACGATTCTAGGTAATAATCGCCCTACAACTTGTTGGAGTGCTCACATTACGTGGTATAGTCCATTATTGATTTTCTTCAGTAGAATAACCCCAAAGGGGAAAGCATGCTTGTCTCGGCGTTGCAAAAGAAAAAAACTAGACACGACCACATGACGTCGTTCAGAATATTGCGTATGAACGCTACGAACGGAATTACATAAATTTCGAATGTTTTATATCCTTGGCAACTTTGCCAACCACCGCTTGACTCCCAGTCCCACATGCCATGTTGTTATATCCATATACACATACTTACATATAGGTATTAAATTAACTGTAAAACAATTGTAAATTTATTCATATATTATCAAATATAGAAAAATTTGATATATTTGAAAATTGGGACATGAGAACGTTACTTCAAGTTAAAATTATATCATAGACACATATATCAATTACAAAGATTGACATTGCTGGCTTGATATCTAAGTCCGGCGTATCCTAGGAGACTGTAACAGACTTCTCAGTGTTGAATGATGAGAAAAGGGTGTTTGAGATTTTTATCTGTTATATCTTTATATATTTTATCCTAACGTGTTACAAATCGTTGAAAAATAATATTCTTGAACTGTAAAACAGATCAGCTTTGTTCAGAGCAAAAAGAACGCCAGGAAGGATAAAGCTTTCTCATTATTAATAGTAAGTCGCATATTAAAGAGAGAACGCATAATTGAATGTAATATTCATATTTGTAACAAAACACGAAGAGAAAGGTGTAATCTAGTTTCAGCCTGATTAACTGCCAGAGACTTGCGACTGCTTTGGTATACCTTTTTTCAAACACAAAGGAAACAATGGCACCGACAATACCCAAAAAGATGCCCTCCAAAGTGTCAGAAATAAGTAAAGAGGTACTTATTCGTCGTATAACATTATAAATAAAAAAAAGATTACTATTATTCTTATATCAGAAAAAACTAAACCATCAAATTTTATTTGCAGCATTTATCAGTAACAAAGAGTTATGTATCACGACAGGATCTGGGTGCTGGCGATATAGACTGGTTGCGAGGAAAAATTTTTCTGAAACCAGAAGATCAACTGCAGTTAACGGATGCGGTATGTTCAACGTCTCTGTAAATTTTTTTTTAATTTGATTGAATAATACTATATCTGTAATTATTGCCACAGGAATTGCAAGAAGAATTCGCCCGAGTGCTAACTATACGTAACACCAGGGTACCAGATTCCTTGGTCGAATGGTCATGGAAATTACGTGAATTTATAATATTACCTCCTCCACCGCATTTAGTAACTCTTCTGGATGTAGCTGGCACTATACTACACAAAGACTCTGAAGAAGCCAAAGTGCAATTGACAGGAGGAACGATTAGTAAGGTTTCTTTATTTACTGCAATAATTAATATACATATAAAATAACTATGTAATCTTCGTGTAGTTGATACTCAAGAAGAGGCAATAGACGAAAAACGCGATGAAGTGGAAGAAAAAGCAGAGGATGAAAAAGAGGAAGAAGGTAGGTGTAGAAAATATGCTGACAGTTACTTATGTTCTGATAAATCACTTTTAATATTTTCGTATATTTTGTTTAAGTAAAACTATAAATTGTATATTTCACAAGAGCAGTAGATGAAATAGATAAAACAGTGGAAGCGCTAGCCGAGGCTGAACGTGAACAGGAGCTGGAAGCCGAGCCGGAACCTGAGGAAGATGAAGGAGAAAAGATAAAGCCCAAAAAGATACCTAATCAATTCAACTTCTGTGAGAGAGCAGCATTGACATATGATAATCCTATGAGGGCACGTATATTATAATATCTTCTTCTATATTTAATATACTAAACATATTTAAGCATTAGAAACTTTTGTTTAAATGTAGGAAATAATTTAAATACGTCTTGCAGGACATGAGTACACAAACTATACCTCCGCCTACCGCAACTTTCAACGCTAATGTCCTTCAATGGACTATCTTTGACGAGTATCAGGTACAAAATGTTCTTTTCTAATTATTAATTAAATTATTTTATTTTTAGTAAAATAATATTCAGTAAAAAGGATGTTATTATGCAAAATATCAAATTTGTACAAATACTTAATTAATAAAGAAAGAAAGTAACATTATTTTTCTTTGAGAGACATAAGTAGAGAAATATTACACAAGTTTCAACTTTTTTATTCTGCTGGCAGGAAGACTATGCTCAACAACAACGCGAGAAGGAAAAGGAGAAAAAAGTACCATTGACGCAACCGAAGAAAGAGGACATGAAGAAAAAAGCCCAAATGGAATCGTCAGCGATGACAAACAGAATGCTACAAGCTGCGAAAACGTTGGAGCGAATGGTGAATCAAAATATTTTCGACGATATATTACAAGGTAGGCTTCAGATCCTTTCTTCAATGAAATCTCAGTCTCGAGTACGTATCTCTTCAATTGATTATTAGACTATAGATATTGGGACGATCCGAGCGATGAATTCAAGGATGGCGAGGGCTCCTTGTTACCTCTGTGGAAATTTTGTTATGAAAAGACCAAGAAACATGACATCACAGACATGTGCTTCAATAGCAGATACTACGATCTCTTTGCAGTCGCCTTTGGATCACGTTAGTAGAATACGAATATTGCAATGTTTATAACGTTCAAGTTGTAAATGAGAATATATGTATTCCAGTGTCATTTAACAGTCCAATAGCAAACGGCACGGTGTGCCTGTTCAGCTTGAAGAATCCATCGTATCCAGAATGGATTTGTCCAACAGAATCTCCCGTGATGTGTCTAGATTTTAACGCCCAACATCCTCATCTTTTAGTTATCGGTGTGAATTAATATCATTCTGAATATTTAAACTCGTAATATAGATACTTAAAAATGTCAATTTTCACTGAAAATCTCGATAAAATATTTGTATTAATATATAATGTACTTTTCAAAATTATTGTAATATGTCGCTATATTAACATTAATTAATTAATTAATAATAAAGGTACCATGGACGGAGTAGTGGCGGTTTATAACGTAATGCTATCACCATCCACACCACAATATAAGAGCAGCGACGTTGTGCAGAAGCATGGAGGGTTAGTATGGGAGGTCTGTTGAATCTTTTAACTCTACTACTTCGTAATAAAACTGAAAATCCCGGTGAGACACTTTCCATAAAATTAAAGAAAATATATACTGATTACAGATTCGTTGGGCGCCCGATACGGAGGAGGGAAACCTGGCGTTCTTCAGCGTCAGTATCGACGGTAAAATAAATCACTGGGTATTAAACCAGAACGATCTCGGCCTTACCACCGTTATGACATTATTTCTGGACCGACCACCTATACCGGGACCAGATGGCACGATGATCACGCTGAAAGGTAACGACAGGCAGCGTAATAAAAGGAAACCGGAGATCGTCACACTCGTGACAATTATGCAAACCGTTTGAATCCAGGATGCGGTACGTGCATTGCGTTTCATCCCGCTGATCAGAATGTCTTCTTGGTGGGCACGGAGGAGGGTACCATGTACAAATGCAATACAGCGTACAGCAGTATTTACATGAGGACGTATCATGAAGCGCACACTATGCCGGTGTACCGGATAGTCTTCAACAAGTACAACTCCAGCATTTTTGCCAGCTGCTCAGGCGACTGGCGAATCAAGATCTGGGAAGATGAAAGACCGTAAGTTTACATCTCCATGACTGCACAAGCCTTATTACAGTAATACCTTGCACACAGGGAGCCTCTGTTCATGTTCGATTTGGGTGTTCCCATTGGAGATGTTCAATGGGCACCGTACAGCTCTACGGTGCTGGCTTGTGTATCGAACGATGGCAAAGTTACAGTATTTGACTTGAATGTTAACAAGTACAGACCGATCTGCAGTCAACAGGTTGTCAGTAAACGAAAAAGCAAACTGACGCGATTAGCTTTTAATAACACATTGCCGTTTATAATAGTCGGCGATGACAAGTGAGTAATATTATCTATTAAAAAAAGCTTATATAGTTTAAAAAATGTATTTTATTGTAAGTTGTAATTCGCTTATTTAATGTTTAATTTTGCAGAGGTACTGTAAATACACTGAAATTGTCTCCAAATTTACGAATAAAGGTGAAACCAACGAAAAAGCAACTACATTTGTCGCATACGGAATTAGAATCAATGAAATTAGAAAAATTGCTCAGTTTTGTGCGAGAGCCTCCGGTATTGACTCCACCTAAAGACATACGAACAGTCACTTAAAAACTCGATCGAATAAGAACACGGATTTCAACTTTTTGTAAACAACAGTGCTTTATTAATATTTGCTATAACAGACGGATACATGTACATATCTATATTTTTACAAATAAATTGGCACTATTATTACGCAATAGAGAGAGCAAATAGTTCTACGAAATAGTTTATGTACCTGAATTTTTATATTGCCGAAAAATATTATTGTAACAAATAAAATAATTCGGCAACTCACTGGTTACAGTAAAACTAAATAAATTTATTTGAGTTAAAAAAATAATTTAGATAAAATATACTTAAATAAAATATTATTTACACAATTTTTTAAACGTAACGTAACAAACTTTTATCTTGCTTAAATGTTTTCTCCCATTTTCTTTAAAATTACGGTTTTTGATTGTAGAACTTGAACAATCAAATTCCTACTATAAATATTTATGAAATATATATATATATATATATAT
>VBVQ01004366.1:0-15062 GCA_011636635.1 Tetramorium simillimum | reverse complement strand
CTCCCTTCCCGCCCCCCGATCATCCCCCTTGTATGGATTTTAGATCGCGTCTCTGTTCGCAGGTACTGCCGTCGCGCCTCGACTGGGAGGGCAACGTGCATGGTCAAACGTTCGAGGAGCTGGTAAGTATGGAACACCATTTCGACATGGCGCGTGGCACGGCGAGAGGCGAGCGCAGGCCGCCGGACTCGCCGCGCGAGTCGCGCCGAGTCTTGCGGGGCCGCCGTCGCAAGGTGGTTCGATGAAATAATGCGCCGAGCGCGCCATCGAGTACCCCCCGTCGATCCGCGGGGGGTTGCCTACCCCCTTTTGATCCCACCGCCTTCGCCTGCGACTCCTCTCGCGTCGCTCGTTCCCTCTCTGTCGCGCCCACGCCGTGACCGTTCGCCACGGTTTCCCCCACCGCCGCCGTCGGCCGGCCAATCGCCGCGCGCTTCCGGCCATTTCGCGTGAGCTGATCAATGAATATAGACGCCCGCGGCTTGTTTGTGAGGTGCGATCTCGTGTGCGCCGTGCAGGCCGCGCCGATTGGCCGACGCGTCGGTGCTCTAGCGTCGATTGGCCGGCCGCGGGAACTACTTGATCGTTCGAATTTCTCGCGCGAACGCTCAACGCAACTTGTCGGGCAAGCCTGACTTTGCCAGCGCGTCTTGCTGGCAATTAGGAAACGTTAATTTCTGATTTTGTACAATTTTTTTTGTGTTTTATTGATTTCTGAGTTTTACACGTTCGGCACGAGGGACTATATAATGCTTTAGAAGTACACATGTTTTCAAATATTGAAATTGAATTTCCATGAATCTTCTTTTTATGAAGATTCTATAATTCGAAATTAATTAATCTTTTAATCTGATACTCAATATGAATATTTTACAAATGTTTTGAAATTTTCTGGACGTCTACTATTTGAATTACTTCATAGTGATTTGTTGAGAAATTGTGAATATTTTTTTAGGAGAAGAGATATCCTCACATTGGGCCGAATTATTTGTTGCAAATATGTGCCAGAATAGGGCCAGTGTTAGACAAAGAAGTGCCACCATGCGTTCGTGGAGTGATATCGCTTCTGGGAGCAGGCAGGCAGTCCCTGCTGCGTACCCAGGAAGGTATAAAGATATAAGCTTCTAGACTTTTATATTTATTGTAATGTTTATTGTATCATAAACTAATTCTATTTCACTCACCACTATACACTGTTGTATGATTCTGATTGCTTACGATTATGATAAATTTAGAATAATCTTGATATCATAATTTTTTAATACAATTGATATTTTCTCGGACAATATACATTCACTTCTGAGGCATAAATTTTGTACATGGCATTTGTCAAATTCTGTTTCTGTAGATATTACGCATCATCCATTTGGCATTATCAATTATTCCGGAAGATTCGGTGGAAAACCTTTTCTGGAATTGCCCGGTAGCCTGTCAGTACCTAACATAGGTAAGAGAGCTTGAAAGTCTACAGTTGTTTGTGCAAGATGCATTTGCTATGTGCACTCTTGACCATTACTCTTCTAATACTTTTGCTTTCTGTGCAAAATGTCGATATATAATTTTTTCGTGAATATTTTTTTGTCCAATAGTACATGTACTTCAGGGACGTGAGAATTCTGGCCCCTTGGGCCGGAGGCAGGCGATACCCACAAAGTTCTACAGCAAAATGAAGTTGTATCGACATACACTGGGCCATTTATCTGCAGTATACTGTGTGCTGTTTGATCGCACGGGCAAATATATTATAACCGGAGCGGACGATTTGCTTGTTAAAATCTGGAGTTCCATCGATGGACGTTTGCTCGCCACTTTCCGTGGCGCGTCCGCAGAAATTATGGACATTGCAGTGAATTTCGATAATACCCTGTTAGCAGCGGGAAGTTTAGATCGAATAATACGGGTCTGGTGTTTCCAGTCGATGTCGCCTGTAAGTTTATCAAACAGCGATACGAGAAATAGAATTATTTTTCTATACATATATACAAGAGAATTATATTTTACTTATAAATTATATCTTTTTTAAGGTGGCAGTTTTAACCGGGCATTCAGGCATGATTACGTCCATCAATTTTTGTCCAATAGCTTGTAATGATGTTTATTACTTAGTCTCTACCAGTACTGATGGATCCGTAGCCTTTTGGTCTCATACAAAGAAACCGAATGAGAGAGCAGTATTTCAGTAAGTTTAATTGATCAATCGTGTATAAATAACATAAAAATACTTCTTACACATTTCTTTTCTATATTACTTTCAATTTTTATCAATCGCATCTTTTTTAATTTGTTATAGAACAAAGCCCATTCAGTACCATGAAAAAATGAGACCTGGCCAAGCGCAAATGATTTGTGCCTCCTTCAGTCCTGGAGGTGCATTTATGGCAGCTGGCTCCGCGGATCATAACGTAAGAGTTTACGCAATGTTAGGAGATGAAGGACCACGCAGAGTCCTCGAAATCGAGGCTCATTCTGACACAGTCGATAGTATTCAATGGGCGCATAGCGGTTTAAAATTTATTTCTGGTTCTAAAGATGGTACTGCAAACGTATGGCATTTCGAACAACAGCAGTGGGTACATAAACAGCTGCTCATGACGACAAAGGTTCCTGGGTATGTTATCTTTTTATTTAAACTTGATTCTTAAGAGAGAGATACAATTTTTATTAAAAGATACTATACATTTAATGTGTTAAAAATATTTAATTTTTTTTATAGAGAGCCAGAAACAGATGATGACACGAACAAAAAGGCGAAAGTAACTATGGTTTGTTGGGATGTGAGCGATGAATTTGTTATAACGGCAGTGAACGATTACACGTTGAAAGTGTGGAATCCAAAATCGGGCGAATTGGTGAAGATCCTTCGGGGACACAAAGACGAGGTTTTCGTATTGGAATCGCATCCAATAGATCCTCGAATGATTCTCAGCGCTGGCCACGACGGACAACTTATTATTTGGGATGTATTAAATACAGAACCGGTGGTGTGTTTTCAAAATTTTGTTGAAGGACAGGGAAATTGTGCTGTTTTTGATGCGAAATGGTCACCCGACGGTACAAGACTCGCCGCGACAGATTCTAATGGGCATCTTTTAATGTACGGATTTGGATGTGGAGTAGAGAAACTGAAAATCGTAAGTTTCCATTTGTATATTTTCATCTTGTATCATAGTATTCCTAAGTTATTTCAAAATTATTATCTAAATTATTTTCAGGTACCGAAAGAATTATTCTTCCACACAGATTATCGTCCTTTGATAAGAGATGGAAATAACTATGTTCTCGATGAGCAAACACAAACGGCGCCGCATTTAATGCCACCACCATTTTTAGTTGATATAGATGGAAATCCCTATCCGCCAGCATTGCAGAGATTGGTACCAGGAAGAGAAAATTGTCGGGGCGAGCAATTGGTACCAAATATCGCAGTTGGTGCAGGCGGTAAGATAATAATTCACACGATTTAAAACAATTGTAAATCTTAAAAGATTTTAATTGAGACTATTAGTCTTCAATAAAATTATCAAAAAAATTATTATTTTATTCTTGCAATAATTTCTCAATCTTTTATGGGGTATTCAAAATTCTTTTTAAACAAAATGTTCTTTTTAATTAAAATGACATAAATTTCTATTAAATAGGCATGCAAGAAGTTATAGAAGGTCTTCCAGAACAAGAGCCAAGATCGAATATTGATCGATTAATCGAGGCTCTTGCTCAGAGACAAAATATTAATGCGGATGGAGAAGCGGTCCCCGTTGGTGCCGGTGAAGATAGGGAGAATAACATCGCGGAACAACCGATTCGTCAAATAGCGAGTCCCCGTGGTAGTAGAGCTGGTTTGAGAAGAGAAGGCAACGTTGAAGGTGTTCGGCAAAGCAGTGGTAATTGGCAAAGAGATAACACTACTCCGTGGAACAAGCCTATGCTTGCGCGCCCCATGAATCCAGCTACAAAAGAGACTCAGCTGAAAATGATGTAAATATATATTAATTTTTAAAAATATTATGAGATGAATAGCACATTAGAATTTTATAAATTACTTTAAATGAAATAATTAGTTCTTCATTCGTGATATGAACCAACGTTAGTATACTGAATATGATGCTAATATTGATTTGAAAAGAAAACATTTTGATTCTTGAATTAATTCAAGTCTGCTTTTTATGTTATCCGTGAAGTCAAGCGATGGCCGATATGGAGATAGAAAACTGGCGACGAGAAATGCGGCGGCGACCACAGCCTACTTCGAGCACTGCCACTAATCAAGGCAATATAGGAAATAAACTCCTAAATCGTAAACGTAATAGAACCGCTAGGCACGGTTATAGAACTAGAGCAACGCGTGAAGAGCAAGAGGATAACGAATATGAGGTATCTCACAGAAACGATATTTAATATTTATAAGTGTTAATTCGTGGACAAGCATATTTACTGTGTTGCAACGACGATTAGGAGGCTTATGGATTATGCGGTTGATTAAACGTGATACTTTGCATTTTTATAGAATCCTGATAATGCTAGTACGTCAGCGAGTGCGTCAGTCAGTAGCAATAGCAACGATTCCACCGCTCACGAGGAGGATATGTGCTCCGATAGCACTACGGACTCTAGTACTGAGTATTCTGATTGGATCGCGGATCACGGATTGAGTTTGGAACCGCCCAAACGCAGTAAACGGAAACCCGTGAAAAAACGATCCGTCACACCTCAGAGTGAGACGGATAGAAGACGCAGTAGGCGTCCTAAAAAAAAAGTATTGTATATAGATGCCTTATCTTACGTTATTTTAATTTGACATTTTCTAAACTCTCTATCATCCAGCAGGCAATACAAATAGCTAATGGTATTCGTGAAGTTCCTGAAATTTATCGACCTTCAGAATGGCTTACCGAAGTAATACCGAGGAAAGCCCCTTATTACCCGCAGATGGGCGACGAAATAGTATATTTCAGACAAGGTCATAAATTCTATTTAGATGCAATTAGGAATAAAAAGGTTTTTGAGCTTAGTCCGCGGTGCGAGCCATGGACCAAGATAAATATTAGAGTATGTTTACTTTATTCTAGGGGTTAAGAAAGGTTTTTTAATAATAAATGGGACAGCATATTTTTGATATTAAAATCTTAAACACTGGAGAGAGATAGTGTAAATGTACATATATATATACTAATTAGAAACTGCTTATGTTCTAGGCACAAGAATTTGTAAAAGTAGTGGGTATTAAATACGAAATACGTCCGCCTCGTTTATGCTGTTTAAAATTAGCATTGATGGATGAGGACGGGCGGCTTACTGGGCAAAATTTCACTATTAAATACCACGATATGGCCGATGTGTTAGATTTCCTAGTGTTGCGCCAAACCTTTGATATGGCATTGGCGCGAAGTTGGTCTGAGGGAGATAAGTTTCGTTGTATGATCGATGATGGTTGGTGGATGGGACAAATTGTCGGAAAGGAGCCATTAGACGAAGAGTTTCCGGAATCGTTGTTTATGTGCTTTCGCGTTAGATGGGACAATGGAGAATTTGAACGAATGAGCCCTTGGGATCTCGAGCCTGTTGACGAAGATAGTAAGTTTGTTTAATTTGATTATCAAGATAGACGTTTGATTTCAAACTAATCGAAAGAGCAAATGGTACAGTCGTAAAGATGATTTTGATACAATATTTTAACATAACTGTCGAAATTTGAACATTTTAATTATGCTATATACGTTGATTACTCGTTTAGGAAATCCCAGGGAAATTGGCGGTGCAGTTCCCGTCTTACCGGTGGAGAGGCAAGCGATATTATACCAGCCCCATGCGGAGGAATGGCCCATGGGTGACAGAGAAGCGACTTGTCGCCGAATTATACGGGGCCTGGATCAAGTGATGAGTCTCGCGATCGCAGAACCATTTGTGGTGCCAGTGGATCTCAGTCTTTATCCAACTTATGCCTATATTGTGGAATATCCAATCGATTTGTCGACTATAAAAGCCCGGTTCGAGAATCATTTCTACAGAAGAATCACATCAGCTCAATTTGATGTTAGATACTTAGCGACGAACGCTGAACAATTCAACGAACCACACAGTCATATAGTGAAAAAGGCGAGAATAGTCACTGACTTATGTCTACGTATAGTAAAGTAAGATACATGTTCTAATTTCATCATTCATTATAAAAGTTGCATGTGTATATCTTTATATATATATATATATATTTATTTATTTATTTATTTATTTATTTCTCTTTGTACATTATTTAAATGATGTTTCTTAGGGAAACTATCGATGTGGATGTTCCGGCAGTATATCATCAATTGAATGATACGTACCACTCTTCTGAATCGGAGATAGATGTAGAAGACAAACCTTCGACAAGTAGACCGAAATCCAGTAGAAATTTACGTTCGCAAGAGATTTCACAAGATTGGAAAATGGCATGTCGCCAATTGCTGGAGAGTTTGTGGCAGTGCGAAGACTCGATACCTTTCAGGTAAGTCAAGAAAGAACTTAAATTTTCAGCAGCATTATTTTTTTTATATCACAAAGAATATGAGTGAGAAAACACCAATCATTTTGCAGGGAACCGGTGGACAGATTAGAACATCCAGAGTATTATCAAATCATAGACACACCGATGGACTTGCGTACTGTCAAGGAAGATTTGCTAGGCGGCAATTACGAGACGCCAGCGGAATTTGCAAAAGATATGAAATTGATCTTTACAAATAGTAGGAATTTTAATACTAACAAACGTTCAAGGGTACGTTAATATAGTATTTACTTGATTTGTCCATAACTCCGCATTTCCTTCATATTCGACTATTCGTGCAGATATATTCAATGACAATAAGACTGTCGGCCATGTTCGAGGAGCACATGCGTAGGATACTCTCGAATTGGAAATCAGCGCGTAGACGTAATACTAATAAAAAGAAAACAAAAGAAAAGAAAGCAAAAGGAAAGAGGAAGCAGAGGAAGAAACCTAATTTAAGTAATGGCACAGGTAAACGCTTATTATTGTATTGTGTAAACATAACGCGATAAAATGCAAATTGTTTTATTTGTATAGGACCTTCCAAATCAAAACCTGCTCCTAGCGACGACGATGAGGACAATGTAGATAGTGAAGATGACGACGACGAAGAGTCGGGTAAAGAGCAGAAAAAGAAAGATTTTGACGTATTTGCACCTGGTACGCGCGTGTACCTTTTTTTTTTCCAAATTATCACTTTGTTATACATATCGCGGAAGGAATTTGTCAAGTTTTGGAAGTATTTTTAAGTATTTTCAACAGGGAATTATTTTATGATCCATGTATTTTGGATCTAAAGAAAAAGACACTATACTTTGATAAAATTATAAATTAAAAAAACCAATACGTTAACTCTTACTAAATATATATACATATTGTGTTAGGCCACAAGCTTGGCAAATTCCTCACGATGTATACGATTATTACAATTTTTAAAGTGGGTAATCGATAGATTGAGATTGTTATGAGCATAATCTATTACATTTCTATAATTTTGATCACCTGAATTAGTTTTTTCTGATTAAATTATTAATCTTGATTTGATTTCGCTTTCTAGGACCGTCTCGGATGACGAACGGTCACACAAAGCGGTCTAATTCCGGCCCGTCCCGGCCAACGCTGAAACTGCGAATATGCCGGTCGACCGTATCGAAGAAGCCGAAGGATAGTGATAGTGACGTTAGTGAGTCTGAGGTAACGTCGGACAGTGATAGCAGTGATAGTGCTCCTGTCCGAAGAACTAGAGCGAGGACAGCAATGCCGACCAGTGTTAGTGTCGATAGCGATTCCGGAGACGATTACACGCCCGGCGGTCGCAGCAAACAGGTTCGCAAGAATCGCGGCAAAAACATTAAGAATGGTAAACAATCCAAATCTAAAGTGAAATCGAACGTTATCGCGGACGACGATGATGACGACGATGAGTCCGTTGCGGAGGACAAGATGAACGAGGACAATGAAGAGGAAGAATTCGTTGCGCCAGATTCTACGGAAGAAGAGAGCGAAGAAGAAAAGATTATCAAAAGAGATACTAGGTCACGAAAGTTAGTAACCGAGAGCGTGCAAAACCAAAAATACACCGCTAACAATAAAAATAACAGCGACAGCGAAAGTGAAAACGATGATGAAGAAGAGCAGGAGGAAGATGAAGATGAGGACGAGGAAGAACAACAACCGCCATTACAACATAAGACTAATAATCGAGACTCGGAGGATAGCGATTATTCCTACAAAGGATTCAGATCGCGCTTGAGTCGACGGAAACAGCGTAGTTCTGTGGACTCGGAGGACACAAGGCAGCATAGTAGCCTCAGGCGATCCGCGACTCGAAAGCGTCCTTGTTACAATGAGGATAGCGACGATAGTACCACGATGCCAGTGAGAAACCGGCGAAAAATTAAGCGCCGCTCGTATGCCGAGGATAGCGATGAGAGCACGCCGGAACCCAGCACTCCCGGCAATCCTGGCATCAGCATAAGTAGCCGAGGTCGCATACGTAAAATGACACCGCGCGCCCGCGCTTACCTTCTAGAATCGCCCTAACGGCATCTCTCTAGGTAAAAGTTATGTCAAAGAATTTTGGTAAGAATTCTGAAGACTGTAGTATCGCGCATTGAAAACTCAGATTATCGCAGTCAAAAGTACTGTCCAAAGATGATGGAGTTTGTAATGGATCGCTGTTTTCCACTTATGTGAATATGGCACCCGAATGTAACTTTTTTTTTTTATGAGAAATGATGACTATAAGCGAAAAGAAAATCATTACAACTTCAAGTGATTCTGAAAAGGACTACGCAAATGGATTTGAGATATCTCGATGTCGGGTGCGATTTATTTTTAATTGGTGACATTACAAACAAAATTCTATAAGAAAGTTAAATTATAAAAAATCGGATGCCAGATTCACATAAGTATTTTCCATTTCGTGTTACAGGATGAATCTCCGACAGACACATCTTCGCGATATGATTTTCGGAGATAAAGTAATGGAAATTGAAACGAGATTTGATTTGCGATCTTTTTTTTCTGCGCTCAAATAAAACGTTTACTTGTATAAAAGATTGAGATTGTCGTAGGGAGCGAATTGTATCGAGCGCATTTGCTAAGTACTTCTATTTTTATGAAACGACTTATTCTATAAAGAAAATATTTTCTTTTTACATTTACCTGTACTAACGATCTGAACAATATATTGGCTCAATGGTACAAACAGAAACAATGTGAACGGATATGTTCCATTTTTTGTAAGTCACTTAGTAGTATTTTATTTACGCGTTCAATTGAATTTAATAATGATAGATCTGTATAAAGTTTCACGTATTTTAAAGAAAATTATATCGAAAATTCTATATAATCGTGTTGTTGTACAGGTATGATGATTATCTTGTTAACCATCTTGAAAGTGTAGAAACAAGAGCGCGTCTTTCTTCGCGAAAAGAGATAGGTGTACGCTTATACCATTGCTTCCATTGATTTCAAAGGTTCAGTTGACAAATGAAACTTCATGCTATGATTATAAAACAGGGAAATCGTATTATTTTATAAGAGTTTTCAATTTCATTAAAGCAACAAAAGTTGAAAATGCACTTATGAAATTTATCAAGTTATTGTTTTAACAGGTCTTCGCATTATCATAATAATAGTTATTCATTGAGAGTTTATGGACTCATGTTGAGACTTTTGTTTTCTCACTGCAGTTATATTGAACTAGAAAATTCTTTTCGATTCGTGAATAAAATTGATCTTATATTTCGAAACCTTATAGCTATGTAAGTTATACAGTTATATAAGTTCAACAAATATAAATTTTTATAATTAAAAATATAAATAACTATGTAATTATTTGTTATTTATGTATAGATAAATAATTATGTAATTATTTATATTGTTAATTTTCGAAAAGATAAGACATCCAGATGTAAAAAAAATAAAACATTTTAATGTCATAAGCAATTTATAAGATTTTGCTTATTGTCATAAGTCAGTAGAACTGCACTGAAACAATCAAGAGCCTTATGCAATTTCTTAAACATGTTCCACTGTAAAAACAAAATCAGTATTTGTTTTATCTAAGAGATATTTTCAAAGAAGAAACGTAAATCGCGTAATGTTTTTACGTTGTCCCGAAAGAAAGCTCTATGCAATTCGTTACACACAATGGTTACCTCCTTAGACAGCGGACTTGTAATTTGTGTTTTTAAGTAATATTAAACGTGACATGTGCGATAGCGACAACGGTTTGTTGTTAGACAGAACTGATTTACTTGAATGTGATCAATATTTGGGAGTACAACAAGGCATCTTTATTATTTTCTTCTCTTCTTTTTTTCCTTTTTCTTCCCCCATTTCTCTCTGCGAATCCTCCTGCCTTTTTGCTTCTCACGAATTTACTTAAATTTACCGCACATCACATGTAGAAAAATGAGTCCGCGTGCGTGTAAATATATATATTGTATCCATTCGAGTATAATTCTTATTTCTTCTTAATATTAACGATGCATAAAACAAATTGTGTATATGATCTGTAGCTCGCGTGTGAAATAACGATTTTTTACGTAGAATTTGTACATCTGTTACGGATTTAAGGAAGTCACACAATTTTAGAATTTTTCACGAAGGCAGATAGAGACGTTTTCCAGGTTTATATAACACGAATTTGAATGGATTATGCATTATGTAGTTGTATAAATTATCAGAAGACAGTTGTGCCGCCAGCAGCTAAACATCGTTTATCAGGACACATGCACAAACATCAGAAGTCTTGACTGTCTCGAGCCATTGTGATATTAGTTTAAGAATATAAAATATATGATAATGTAAATTATCAATAATTAGGATTATAATGGATATTTTTTTAATGACTTACATAAGACAGTCATATCACATGTAGATTCGATAATGCATCCAACCTTGGATTAATGTTAATTTAACGATGTTAACTTTGGTCTCATTTTATTAATCATGCAGTAATGACTACTTCATATGGTAAACATCCAGGTATAATATAATTTCATGTATATACTCCGTCAAAGACGTACGCAGGAACGGTTTTTAATACAGGAACAATTATGTTTTATGTACAGTTTGACACTTATTCTGTTGTGAAATCAGCGTGCTCTGTTATATACAATAATGGTTTTTTGAAACCCACCGTCACCACCAATAAAAAGATTAAATTATTTTATATATGTCTACTTGTCGATTATTTATGCCATCAATCTTGAAAATTTCATAAAAGAGACTCAATCCTTAATTTGATTGAAAAGTTCTATATATCCTATTCAAATTTTAAAATTTAATTTGAGTCGTTCTCAAAATTAATGGCTTATTTCTGTTAAATCTTCAAATATGTAATTAGTTGTATTATATATTTTATGAATTTCAAATCAAGCTTTAAAAATTTTAATAGCATGTACATTTATGAGATAAATTTACAGACTTCTAAGAAAAATTAAGAGGAAGATTGAATGACGAACTAGGTTTTATTTTATATAAATATACAATTAACGATAATTAACGATTTATTTTTATAAATTATAAGTTACCTTCATGATATTTACAAATATTAAGGGCAATTTGGAAATTAAAAAGACGTTTCCCGGCTCTTGTGTATTCATACTGTACGAAATATTTTATTTTAATATTTCGCCTATTTATTACATCTCTAAATGGTGATACGAATATTATATGAAGAGATGCTTATACACGAAATGGTCTCTAGTTTCGATAATTTATAATTTTATAAAATGGCAGCCATATTTTTGTGATTATGTAGTGAAAGTGTAACGTTAAGATAAAATGGGTAACTTTTTCAGTCACATACGTCTTGCAATTCCGAACATTTCCATTATCCATACAGCTTTGCTATATCTATTTAGTTTCCGTCACTATATATATATATATATATATATATTCCTATTTTGATATAAAAACAAAATATTTTAATATTGCAGAGCATATTCATCTATGAACAAAATGTGTCTATTTAGAAAAATTGCGCGTTTTCTATTCCGCGAAAAATAACTAGAATGTTTGGAGTTTCCAATATATGCATAACATCATCCTAGTGTATTTTCAACAGTCTAAAAGTTAATAAATATAAGGACCAACTTCGACTCGCTCTCAACAAAAATGAAATGCATAATTTTTAAAAATGTATATTTTTCAATAATTGATTGAAATGCACTGTAAGTTATTGGATCTATCTAGATATTTCAACTTCGGAAGAAAAGTTTTTCGGCTACAGAGGAGAAGCCTTGCTCATTAGACACTTTTGATAGAATCAAACTGGCTTAGTCCACTTGAATCCATTCATAATTTCAATACTTAAACGTTCTTATCCCACGGAATGCCACAATCTAGTGAGGGGTACTCAGGCGGAAGATGAATACTGTTCTTTAAGCCTATGGAATTCAATTTCCTTCTGCAAATATTCCTTGACAAAAGGATGCTCTAAATGGGAATCTTTCAACTGACTAAGATAACGATTTGCCACTTCCGGCGGTTTGCCCATATGCTGCGAGAGGACAATCATATTGATCAATGTATCTGGATTATTACTATCTTTATCGAGAGCTTCTTGCAGAGCTGTCTCCGCCTCCTCGTACTTTGCTTGTCCAATGAAGCAAGTGGCCTGTCCATTCAACAACATGCTCGTGCTGGAATGCTTATCGATCATTTCCTGGAATAATTTATAATTTTGTCAGGAAAATATCAAGTAATTTTTTAGATAGGTAAAAAATTCGAAAGTATTCGCGTTATAAATATCAAGAAATTCGTCGATTCATCTCCCCTCACCTGAAAGATGTAATAAGCATCTTGCAGTTTGTCACCACCGCTGCTAATGTTTATCCACGCCTGAGCGAGCTGAGTCAAGGTATCGTCATCGTCCTTCTCCTGCATCGCCTTGAGTACCTTGCGAGCCAGATCCAGACGGTCCATCTTGAGATATATCTGTAGCGTCAGCGCCATGCATTCCAGATTATCAGAGGCGCATATTATTCGATGGGCGGCCTCCAGATTCTTTTCGTGGTAATAAATGGTCGCGGCCACGATCAGGAGATTGTGGTTGTCGTAATTTACATTCTTGGTTTCCTTATCCAGCTCGGCCACTATAACCTCTCGACGATGCGGATTGGCGAAATAGTCGGCCAGGGTCTTCAGTGGCTGCAATTCTGGCGGGGACGAATTGTTGATCTCGTCCAAGACCACACGGAACTTCCTCTGCGCTATGTATGCGCGATAAAGGAAGACGTCACGCTCCATAGACACTTCTGGAATGGACGTCTGCGAAAAGAGACTTATGTTTGTAATTGCAAAACAAACTTTATAAATCAGGCGATATATTATTAAAACGCGATATAAAAAATGCATGATAAAATTCTCATATTTCTCTCTTTTGTGCAGATTCAAATTTCAAGCTAAATATTCAGTCGTAGAAGAGAGTTACTTATTTTTCAGTGACTTGTCTGGTATCTGGAAACAATATCAACTATTTTGATAGCGATACCACCACGCTTCAAGATTTTATTATGAAATAATAGAATATAATGAGAACCATTGTATAATATATTTCCTATTACATCTGGGATGATGTTATGAGGGAAATATTGGTAAGACGAATGCATACTAGGAAGTATGGTAATGACAGCCGCCCACGTTGGGAATTCAAGCGGAGTAGCGCGTGGCATCGCGGCTGGAATCACCGTCGGAATGGGAATAATTTTCACCTTGATCTTCTGCGCCTCGTTGATGCATTGCTGGTAGTTGCCGATGTAGAAGTTATTTCTCACGGTGAAGAGATCGTTGAAGTCCTGCTGACGTGCCATCTTGTCACTCATTGTCGCCGCTGAACTCCGAGCTTCCGATATAGGCTATGTGCCGACATAAACCGCTAGTATCGGGCGTTCTGGCAGTACTGAAAATGACTGAAAAATTACTCTCCGCGATAGTTATCGGCGCGCGGCGCAATGCGACAGCATCTAGTAACATCACAAACGATTGTCGAGACGCTCTTCCGGGTATTTAAAATGATTATGAATACTACATTATATAAATAAGTAATAAGAATATTATATAATATATATTAATATGTATAGGTTATAAATATAAATACTACATACTAATAAATGATAAATAAATATATATACTACATTATATAAATAAATAATAAGAATATTATATTATTTATATAATTACAATATGTATAGGTTATATGTTATTATTATTGTAATTATATATGTAATAATATATTATTGATATATTATTATTTATGTTGCGACTAAATTCACTCTAGACGAGCTCGATTAATTCAACTGGTAAAATGTCTACGTAATTTGTCGTCTTTAATTTTTTCCCACGTATTAAATAATAAAAACTTAACAATTCTATCCACGTTTTTAAATAATAAATTAATTACTTGTCAACTTGTAATTATAGAGATTCAAGTCTAATTCTTATTTTTATTCTTTTACCTTGTTTCAGCGCAATATGCAGAGAGGAAACTCGAATGCCGACGTCGATATTGGATTCGCGGCTATTTTCAGTTTTAAACATCCATGAAGGCCCTTGCAGGCCCTTGCAGTATACCAGGCAACAGGGAATAGACTTTTCAACCGATCGGATAATGTATGTGTATTGATACACGCATTCCAATAGGTTAAAAAATCTATTCCCTGTTCATTACCTATTGCGCGGTATACTGCAAGGGCCTTGACAGATCGTTGTCAAAGGCAGTACGCGCACCCGAGAACGTGGAAATACTGAAATTATTACAGTCGCGAGATTGCGGACGAGGTAATAATCAGGATTGATGGTCTTTAATAGTATTTCGTCGATGATTCAGAAGGAAAAAAAGAACGCCGATATCAATGTCAAGATCTAACAACGATTTTCTACTTGACAATTAATAATTAAAGCAATGTTTTTAGTTAAAAATTTTGAGCTGAAGGAAATATGAATTTCGTCAAATCGAGCGACCAATGGCATCACAGACCCGAATATCCTGAAATATATAATGAAGGTTTCCGTTATTTCATTT